>JAUZNJ010028917.1:4898-28027 GCA_034780135.1 Jordanella pulchra | reverse complement strand
AGTCATCTGGTGACCCCTCATATCATACAGTGAAGAGTTAGAACTATTGAAATATGTTTTTAAAACTAAGAACACCTTGACAGAATGAGTTTAAAGTGGGCAGATACTAAAGGGAAGCATGCATCTGTATAACATCCCAATAATTCAAGACAGACATCATGGCTGTTGAAACATTATTTGACAAAGTTCAGTTTTAATTTAGGAATGTTAAGAAGATAATTATATGTATGATTGAAATGCGAGATTATGGTCAATGAGAATACCAAGAAGTCTGTGCTAAGAGATGACTGAGATCTTTGAACCCAGATGATGATGATAGTTCTGCATCTAGTATTGTATCTTTAATGCCTCCTAAAAATCAATCAATCTGCTTATACATACTGAAATATGTTTGAAAGATAGTCGTGAAAAAAAGAGACAGTTTTCTGCAATTACAATATTAGAAAGTCTCTGTATGATTAAGTTGTGGTTTAGAATTTCAAATACCTTGAACAAGTTATTGAAAAGGCAGCATGGTGTTGATCCATATCAAAAAAGTCAATGAATGAGATGGATAAAAACTGCTGTAGCTTTGATGTGAAATTCAAGAAAATAACATCAAAGATAAAATACTCTTATCAGCTTCAGATTTTAGTTGCTTAGCAAACATTCATTTTTAATTCTTTGGCAACTTCTCCTATTTCTTGGTTGTCAAACGAAGACAGAATATGTTCCAATCCAGTTTAATCTTCAACATCATGGGAGCTTATTACTTTATTAATGACAAAGGAAATTAAGTTTAATTCTAACAATTCATAATGTAAAAAATGAGTTATGTGCAACATATTTATATATAAATACTTCCAGTGTTAATGTACTGTATTTGAAATATGATCTTTATTTTATCTTCAGAAATTTCTTGATTCTTCCATTTTTAAAAAGTTTAATTTCACTTTCTTACAACAGCCATGTTTTATTGGTATTTAAACATTTACTACACAGTATAAAACTCCAGTGGAGGTGCTACATTTCTTCAGACAAAACAGTAAAAATGTACAACATGAAAATAAATTGTACACATTAAAACCTAGACATTTTCTTCATTTGTTAAATCACATTGAGAGAGTGTTAAAAAGGGTGAAACTGAACAAAACAAGAGCCACTTTCAGGGGAACCTTTATTTGTCATCAAATAGCCAGTAATTATACAGAGACTGTTAGAGTTAGTAAAGTAAAACAACCATTAAGAGACATTTACACAGATAATAGAAAAATAAGTCTCTCTACTCAGGTTTTTGACAGTAGAGAAGAAGACTGACAATTCAAAACTGCAAAAAGCCACTTTTGCACAATTTACCTAAATCAGGAAACTTTTAAAAGAAACATATTCTTTTTACAAAGTGCAATATGTCCTGTAAAGGCCCAGAGAAATTTACTGCAGTTTCAGTTTTTATGCCATCACACATTGGTGATCTCAATGCTGGAGTATCCATGGATCGGACTTCCTTCAACTCTGGGGGGAGTGTGATCTTGAGGTTCCCGAGGTAAGGAGCCGAAGCTGCTGTGACAACTCAAGTCTCGCCCACCTCGGCTTTTTGGGCTAAACCCAATTGGAGGCTGAAACAGCAAAAAAAAAGAAAAAAAAAAAAGAGATTAATGCAAATAGACTGGATTAGAAAAATCCTTATTTTTTTTCTCTTTTTTTATAAATCTACAAATTAAACTCTAAACTTTAAGATATTTTTTTCCCACAGTTCCAGGCGTAACTAAAACATTTGCCTTTACAGTAATGTAAACAAATAAAGTGAAACAATTTTGTTTCTGAAATATACCTTGACGGCCCTCCGTCTTAGAGAGCCCTCATCCTCTGAGTGTCGATTGTTAGAGCTGGGGGGCCGGGTCAGGGAGTTTTGGCGAAGGGGTGTTGGTGGAGTTACCATACCTGGATGATCAAAGCTTTTTTGTGGATTTGCTCTACAGGGAAGCATAGAGAAAAAAAAGTGTGTGGAAAATCAATACAAGTAGCATTATGCAGCATTCATCTTTGTACAGCATGTACAAGTTAACTGTAAATCATATGTGATAACACTGTTTATTAAATATCTGCCAAAAAAGAAAACCTGTCCATAGGGAATAATTGGTTAATGACAGAAGATTCTTATTAACTTTGACATAATCGTATTGATGAGATTAGAACAGCTTCCAGCTTCTTGCTGATAGTCAAAATGAAACTCAAACTTGTTTAAAAAGCTTGTTTAAAAACAGTTTTTGAAAGTGGTAAGCAAATAAAAAAATTGATTAAAAAAAAGCATATTAATGCAACATCAGGGAAGAATTTTAACAAAATATATACACAGAGGAATAGAATACTAGCAGTGATTCACACCGGGTCCAATGACAAGAAAACAGATGTGTTTTTAAAGGCTTGTCTAATATTGGAAAGGAGAGTATATTCCAGAGTGTCAGAGCCATGTCTAATAATTGCTTCTCACCTTTAAGCTTTGTCTTCATTTTCAGGACAAACAAAAACAGCTGATCTGATGATCTTAGTGCCAAGAAGGGACATAAGGCTGAAGCAGGTCAGAAAGATAAAGGGGTGGAAGTCCATTAAGGGAATGATAGGTCAAAGGGAGAGTTTTGAATTGTATTCTGTGGCTCACAGGGAGCCAGAGAAGAGAGGATGAAACAATGAAATATGTTCAGACCTACAGACTCTGTTTACTCTAGCTGTACCATGAGACATGAAAAGTAGAGCTGCCTAACCCTGGCATAAAGTGCAATGGAAAAATCAAGACTATTTGTAATAAAGGCGTAAACTAGTTTTTCTAAGTCAGGTTTGTTTAGCACTGACTTTAGAATAGATGCTTATACTAATGCTAACTAAACCAAACGTTAAACATATCAGTTCAGAAGAAAAAAGGCATCCTCCATTGTCTTCTGAGGCCCTTTGTTTCCTTAAGTTGGAACGAAGCTCAAAAGCTTGACTTATGCTCAGCCTTCTTTTCCTCTTGTTTTGTTTTCTACGGAAGCCTCTATCTCGGCTTTCATTGTAAATGGCTATGCCTGCGCTCAATCTTATGTGACTATTCCTGTTAGTGAAAAATCTTTTCATTTAAATTTTGGTATAACCAGAAGAGATTATTCTTATATTTTGGACCCATCAAATTTTAAATGATAATAATTCAGTAAAATTTATATTTTTGTGTTGCCCCACTCCAGACATTCTGTGAATATATTTTTTAAGATATATACAATTGTTTTGATGAAAAACTTTTACCTATAACCTTTAACCATTACTGCATAAATGATTAAAACCAGTTTCAAATTGTTCAAAAATTCCATTCTCACTTCCATTTTCAAAATTTCTCCCAAAATTTTAGAAAGTAAAGGGAGCCTTGAGACAGATTTAAAATTAAACAGACAGAGGGTTAAAGTCCAAGTGGTCATGGATTTCCTACTGCATATTTTAAACCATCAGGGACCATGAGTGGCAAAACTGCCAATGATGATGAATATACAGAAGGTCAAATTAAAAGTAAAACCTTCCTAAAACAAAGCAGGGGAAAGATAAGCGGGAAAGCCTGGGGATATTAGATTATATATAATGACCTCAAGAGCTGAGAAAGATATAGGCTAAAATTAATTGAAGACGGTTTAACAGGGGACAGAGACTGGTAGGTCAACTTTAAATTAAGGCATAAATGACCATATGTGATAAAGCCTCAAATCTGACAAACTGAGGCACATTTAAAATAGATTGCATTGCTTTAAAAAGAACACGGATATTTTCACAATATAAGACACTAATTTTGGAGGGATATCTACTTTTCTTTGTTTTCACTGGTCTGATAAGATTTTCAACATGCTTTCAGTATGATAAAGGAAATATTTTTTCCACTTGTGCTTAGTTTTTCTGCAGCTGCTTGGGTGATTTAATCTAACCAAAATTTAAAGGCAACACATATGGATGTTAAAATTCCCCACAATTAAAATCAGGTCATTTGAACAGATTTCTTAAAAGTTGTTTAGAAAATAAAGGCAGTGGAAGTTTGTTTAATTTGAATAGCAGTAGATCATCACACACAGGAGTCACCTAGCTCAAAATGAAGAAATTTAAACCTGAAGAAAAGAACTGGTCTATAACATTGCCTTTTTAACTGCATCAAGTATATACATGGGCATTCATCCCCCCACCTGGCTGAGTCAATCAGTGCTATCATCTCTTCCTCAAGGTGTCGGCGGACCATGTGTTTGCTGCTGGGGATTCCCAGTGCTGCAGCCATGGAGTCAGTGTTGAAAGTGGGGTCAAGCATCATAACAGCTCCATGAACTCCACTACTGAGGAGGCTGTCAGCATATTCCTGGTGATAGAAATTGAAAAAATATGATATTCAATGAATGTCTTTTCTTTTTATTATAAGAACAAGGATGTAACATAAAATAAATTACTCTCGGTAATTTGGAGGAGATTACGCTTTTTCAGCTGTGGTAAACAATGTTTATAAAAGATGCCAAACTTTAGACAAGATTTTACACTTTTAATTTATTAGAAAAATATAGATTCTTCTCCTTTTTTTATCTCTTATTTTATGTCTTTGCTCTATTTTATTGCATGTTTCTATTGGACAGCATTTTGGTTAAAAACTATTTTAAATCTGCTTTATGAACATAATGGATTAAGAATTAAAATGCATCTCATTTTCATTCAAGCTCATCTCTATCTTCTATATTAAGTGTTTAGTAGTTTGCTTTACTTAGTGATCTTTTTGTAACTCTTTATTCTAAGTGAATTCATTTTGCATAAATAATCTATTTTAGTGACGTTTCTAGCTGGGTATACTTGATTTTGTCTTATATTTTGATTTCGGAATGTTGTTGTTTTTCGTGTGTGCTGCCACACCTTTAGGTCAATATCTTTGATCCATTTCATGACACGATGAGACGTCCAGACCAGTGGATCTTCATTCTGATGCTCACACTGTATCCGGCGAGCCTGCAGCACCTAGAGTATTATTTTAAGAAACACCTTTTACCTATGTGACAGCTTTCATCTTAGCTTTCTGCCTAAATAAATCAAAGCAGATTCTCTGCTAGAGCTTTTTTTTCTTGCTCACCTCCTTGTTAAAGTTGAGCGACTGCAGTAGTTCGATCCCCAGTAGCAGGCTGACCTGATGGAACTTCTTAGTGATGTTTAGGTGACGTTCTAGGTCACGGCGAGTCAATGAGTTCAGCATACGTCCATCCACCAGGTGGGTGTGAAAAGCCTGGGAGTACTGAGGCAATCCCACATCACTTAACCAAGCTTTGGCCACCCAGTGGTGGTCTAAATCAGCAGCCTTTGAGAGCCTACAAACAGAAAATGTGATTATTTATAGAGACGATTGCAATATATGAATTACAGATAGCATTTGTTTAAGGATGTAAAAGGTTAAGGTCCATAAAATAGAAGCAGGGCTGGATCAAACTAATTTAAAAGATATTTTCTACAATTACAACTGCAGAGATAGAAATTAGTTTTTATTTTAAATGCCCATGTGTTGTTTTGCAATATAAATTCAAGATAATTTCTTCCTTAACAGATATTGTAAAGAAATTATATCATAGGAAGTTTTGGAGAAGTTTTTGATTACTGCACAGCACTGAACAAGTCCTTCTAAGAGTTTTTAAAGACAGGAACTCAGGGAATTCTATCTAATAAGGGTTTTGGTGTTTATCATTAGCATTGGTACCAGATTGCAATAATTTGTTATTTTCGGTGGAAAACATTTTTGATATTACAGGTGAAACACAAAAATACACACCTACAAGTCATTTAAGAAGTGAGATTTTGAGTAGAAAACAGCTAGCTGCCTTAATTTGTCGTTTTGAGTTTTCAGTCTATATTTGGTGAAATTTATGATTTAAAAGAAGACATTACCTCCTCCTCAGGGGAAGGAAAATCACTTTATGTAAAATGCTGATTCTGATTTGTGTCAATTTCAAGGAAAACACAAAAAATGGTTACATGTTCAAACATTTAGGTTGCTTTATTGATAGCTCGGTAATCTTCAAGGAAAATGATTAAACTGCATCTTATTTTATTGCAAACTGAAATACCTGATCTGTCAACATAATTAATACTGACAAGAAAGAATGGATATACAAGAAAGAATATGTTGTGGGCCTGACCTGCCTCCTCCTGTCTGAGGAAAGCGTAAATTATCAAATTTAATAGAAAAACTGAAAATTAACACTTTTTTCAGATGAAAGGCTGGTAGAGGTTTTTACTTTAAATGGCCAACAGATGGCCTCAAAACACTTTATGTCCTATAATGACAGGTTTTCAAAAGGGATGTTTTTAGCCCTCCTCACTCTTTTCCGTTTTCAGCATCTCTGTAATCCTCTATGGCCAGACGGAGCTTTCGACGGTGCATTAAACTGTTGACACCTAAACCTAGTTCCAGGTCTTCATCTGTTAGTCCCAGTAAAACCTGAAAATATTTAAAGTGAAACATTAACACCCCTTGTGCTTTAGAGTCTTGCAGTTTAAGATGAAAAGTGGGATAAATACAGCTGGTATTACCTTTCCACTCTTAACATTTTCTGAGCAGGTGCGAATGTACATGGGCATTGCCATGACAACCTCCAGCCAGGCCTGCACAGTTCCCGCCCTCCACTGAGACATGGGCGTCGTCCTGGCCAGCTCCACTTGCTGGAGGCGATCCAGCTGGTCCTCTGACCCGTCGGACAGGCTGAGGCGGGTGGTGCTGTAGAGGCTGTCTGAGTCTGGGTGGGTGAAGGGATGAGGTATAGATGGGTGATGTGGGTGAAGTTATGAGTGGAGGTAAGGTGTGGCAGTGAGTTTAGTGAGCGATGGTAAAAAAAAAAACAAAGCATTACTGTACTGCAGTTATAAGAGGTTCAATGTAAAAATCTGCCTTTTGGAAAAAAAACATTTGGCTTTCATCAAAAAAAACTTACATGGCAGCTGTAATGCTGTAAAAAGATGCAGTTTTTATGAACAAGCTACTAATTTAAAAAGTCTATTAAAGGAACAGCTGTTTGAGCTTTAACAATAACATGACTAATCTATATAAAAAAGTCTAAAAAAGTCCATCATTAGGAAATTTGTAGGGTATTCTCATGCAACATAATTCTTTCTGCCTCATATTACATTATTGTCCTGCTGCTACAATCTGATGGTAAACTATCCCCCATTACTTCGCAAAGCTTATCTGTAGAAACCTAGCAAACAAATTTTGATTTTATCAATGAATCGTGTTTGTTGGAGCCCAAAATGGGAGTTGATTAAAGCATTTCCCTTATTCTGGCAGCAGGTGGTGACATCCTCACAGTTCATAATTTACTGAATACCAGCAGAAGGTGTAGAAAAAGTATGACAGCAAATTACAGCCACATGACTCATGTACATTTGCAAATCTTTGCAGTTTTACTATAGTTTTCAATGCAGCTATGCTGATTCCCTCATCCTATGACTGAACATTAGCCATCCTCATCAAGGCTAAAATATTGAGGATGCTGGGAAGCTAATGAGCCTTGCATAAAGCATGCATCTTTTGCCTCTGAAGTCATAATGGACAAAGCAGAATTGTTGTCCTTACTGTTCTCTGCACATTCAGCATCCATTCTGTTTACATTTTTTTAAAGAAAACTCACATTGAATGATATTCAACATTGTGTACTTTAAAATGTTGCTTATAGTATAGAAATAGAGGCCACACAAAAGGGAAGTGAAACCATTGTGCTCTTTTCTTTTTTTCTTTCATTCCGTTCCATAGCAGTAGAAAACAAATGCAAATCTTGTATTTTTTTATATAGCATGTAAATGCTATATTGTATAGTATAGTATTATATAGTATTTAGCAGAGAGCGGGTAAACTGGCGTTTGAGAGAATTAAACAAATTGGAAAGATGAACAGCTTCTGGAAAGATGAGTAGAAAGCAAAGCAAGCCCAAACCATGAAATGCCTTTACCATGTTTCCCAGGCCAAATATGGTTCAATCTGTTTTTGCCTATCTCTCTAAAAAGACAGTAACTACTTTCCAGCAGCATACTGACTTGCCTATTAACCAGGCATATATGAGGATGGAAACCAATGTAAACATGTAAAATGTCACATGTTGTGAAAAAAATGTTACAGTATGTATCAGCTTTTTGTTCTCCATAATTCAGGTCATATAAACTACATTTTCCCAAAGTATATATTTCCCAGAAAGTTGTTTTGGTGCCTTACCTAAATAAGACATGAGGTTTTTTTCCGTTTTGTCTTCTTTTAGTCAAAGCAATAAATGGAGCAATAAACACTATTTTAAGATTGATAATCTTCATAAATTTCTAATATTATAATGTTGCCACAGCTTTTCTTCTTCTGTCTTGTCATAGGCGACTACAGCCTAATTACAGAGAAACGAAGACTCCTAAATGGTTTCCAAGTTCGTTTATAACTTTTATAGTCATTGATGCAGAAAATAAATACAAAAAGGGCTGGTTTTAAACTTTAAAACTGGTTTAAAAAATAGTAACAACTCACCACTTACCGTTCACTTTATTAGGTACACTGTCTGATTATTCTGCCAGTGAGTGTGTATCAAAAAAACATAAACATAAACATCTTGATTTCATGAAAAAAAAAACTTACTTCAACTTGAAGAAGTGCTAAATACAGGTCAGTGTGCAATGTTGTTTGAAGGTTAGAAGACATCTGCCAACACAGTTTGCAACCCAGTACAACTGGAACTCATCTTTCTCTAGCCTACTTGAGAGAGACTGGTTGCTTCTGAGGTCGCTCCACTGTGTTGAGAGTAAGATGGGAGTTTGACAAGAAGGGGTCAGAGTTAGAGATTAGTGGCCACACCAGTACACACCATAACTGACACCATGCGCTCACATATGAGATCTGACATGGCCTTATCTTCCCTTGCCAATTTGTTTTGACAAAGCTGTTGTAGCTTTGTGTAAAATATAGAGAAGCTTTCCTCTGGGAATGAAGAGTTCAGAGAAGGAACAGAGAAAAGAAGGCCATTTAAAGGCTGCACATTGCAGCTCCCCCAGGGATAAAAGGGAAAAATCAGAATATACAACCACAAAAAAAAACAAAAAAAAAAAAAACCCCTTAGACAACAACAACACAGGAAAAGAGAGGACAGCCACATGGAAATAATTTTCATTTATTTCATTTTAAAATAATCTTGTTTTTCTTTCTTGGTTCTTTTGAGCGTAACGTTGTTGCCATGCCTTTAAAAGTTGCTACCGTCCACTTCTAAATATCTCAGTTCCACACTGAGGCCTACATCTCTGACTTTAAATAAAACTCTTTAATAATAATAATAATAATAATAATAATAATAGCAATAATATTTCTGTAATGCTATTTCATTTACAAAAAAGTAAAATTTTTGTGGAAAAATAAAAACATACCGTGGCTCAGAATATGAAATTATACAGTGCTGCATCTGATATGTCTTTCCCCCATCAGCAGTTAAAAGTTGCTTAAATGAAAACATAGAAATATCCTGTATTTATCCTATACACTATTAATATTGAATACATTGACTGCTTGAGTTTTTCCAGTGAATACAGCTGAATATGCAATGAATTATCTTGGAATTTCCCAAAGATCTTTTTTTTGTTTTTATTACACTTAAACATTTCAGATTGTCAAACAAATTTCAATATTAGATCTAAGTACATATAAACACAATTTTCAATTTATTAAGGTTAAAAGCAACCTAATCAGACTGAACTTTTTGCAAAATAAAATAAATTAACCGCATTTTGACTACTTTTTTGGGCAATGTTATTCAGACCAGGTTACTGTGACACCGTTAGGCAGACAACAACAGATTGGCAAAAAAATGATTTTAAAAACCCAACAGATGTTCCAATTTAAAGAGATTTAATTGACATCTATTAATCTAGATAGGATTATAAAGCCATTTTTAAAGTTTTGGAAACCCATCACTGAGTAGTTGGCCAGCCAAAATTATTCTGAAAACACATTAATGTCCCATTAAAAGGGTCGCAAATATACTCAGGTTACCATCTAAAGCAATGCAAATATTAAGGATTTTTTTCCTGCACCATTTAGATAAAAGTGGAAGGTGTGCATTTCATAATACTGTTTCTATTGCCAAATTTTCTGCTATTTCATACCTCATAACATCATTATACCTACAGTCAAACGTAGTGGTGGTAATCCAGGAACCTATTCATATAATTTCAGGCCTTTGTTTTCTGTGTTACACTACTTGCCTTTATTGATGGAACCCAAATTCTGCTTTCTACCAAAAATCTGAAGGAAATGTCTGGTTATCAGTTTTTGACTTACGAATTTATGGAACTTGACAAAGGTCAGAAGCAGGCCATCAAATCAACCTCTGAATGGCTTAAAATATTAAACTTTTAGAGATGCATATTCAAGACTAATAATAAAATCAAATTAAAATGCATTGACAGCCAAAAAAGGCTGCTTTATCCCAAAGAAAACAAAAAAAGACTTCTCCAGTGTGACTGTTTTACAACATTTTTTTGGAAATTAGTTGACCAAATTCCTCAGTGAAGTGAAAAACTAAATGTCAATTATCTGTTCTTGTTGTTGCCAAGGGTAACACAATTAGTAATTAGGTTTTGTGGGCAATTTATTCCACACAGAGCCAGGATATTTTAGCTAGTTCATTTCACTTAAAAACTGGAATTATAATTTCAATCAAATTTGAACAGATGTTTTTGAGTTTAGTCATGTTTTTATGTATCTGACATTAAAATTTGTTTGATCTAAAACATTAACTGTGACAAAAACATAAAAAATAAAATAAAGAAAAAACAAACAAACAATCTGTAAGGCAGCACAGTGGGAGAGTTAAAAGATCAACTATACTTGCAAAGTAGGGTAAGAAAAACAGTTCCAATACTATCTGGCACTCTTTTTAGTTGTTGGTAAAGCAGATGAATACCCAGTGATACTTTAATGTCAGGGAGAGAAGAGATTTCCAGTGGGGGCAGTGCAGACTCCGATTTGATCGAGGATGAAAAGAATCCAGTGTCTCTGGACATTCTTTTGCTTGCAGAAAAGTAATTAACCTTTAACAGACAGTTAATTGCTTTCCTCAGTAGCAGCTTAAACTACAGAATTTTAAGTGAAGTCGGACGGGGATCACCTGGAAATCAATGCGTTCACTTTATTAGTATGCCTAAAACCTAAATTTTAAACCTTCTGAGGTGAAACCCATCAATGGTAAAACACCCGGTCTAATGTTTCCTTCTTTTAATTGAGGTTCCAGTTATCAGTTAAAATGACTTTAATTTCACAGGTCTGGTAAAGCTTTGACCGTCGTTTTTTTATATACATCTACTAATTTCAGATTAGTCCCTGTGCTATAATCCAACCCAAGAAGCTTTTTGGAGTATTATTGTAATGATAGCTGTGAGCAACTGCAGGATGAGACTGAAAGAGAATGGGAGAAGAAAATTATGAATAATTAGAAATAGAGCTGATTTCTTTCAAATTTCTAAATCAAATTTCACATGGCAACGATGCTTGGGAGCTGTTGAATAAGGCTAAATTGCATTTGGGGTGGATTGGTAAACTCGTACAAATAATCAAATCAACGGATTAAGAAGGTCGAGTTTAAAATCTATATTTTTATATCTATATTTTAAATCCGAGAAAACCATTGATACATATGTTGAAATCAGTAACTGACCTCTCTTTTTAAAGCACCGTTTTCACAACATATGCGGGGAAATATGTTTCTTTTTAATGAGGACCCTCTCAGCATGCTTTAGGGGTCTGAGACTATTTGCATGCATTTCACATGTTAAGGTGTGTGCAGTGCCTTGCAAAGGACTCCACTGAACTTTTTGACATCAGAGTAATACATAACTGTGGAAGCATACATAGTTGTAATTATTTAATGAATAAAAAAATGATGCATGCAATGGTAATCATCTGACCTCACTCTGCGACCCCTGAATAAAATTCACTGCAACTGATTGCTCAAAGAAGGTTCCTAATACATACAAAGACTTCAGAATAAATCCAGCTAATTAGTGAAGATTTTAGAGGATAGTTTGGGAACATTGATGAAGAAGGACCATCAACAACACTATGAAACACAGTAGGTACAATTAGGAGGAAGTTGTGCAGAAGTTAGGGCATAAAATAATTATGAAATTGTTAGATGTCACAAGGTAATCCTGCATTTGTCATCAACAAATAGAAAGAGTAGTGCACAAGTGGAAAGTTGAGGAGTTACTGTGAGAATCTGCAGAGAGCTACGGTAACTTTGGAAGGGCTAGAAAGATCCACATCTCAGATGGGACCCTGATGACAAGAAGCTCTGTTCCCTCAGCTAATCTGACCTGAAAGGAAGAATGGCGAGATGAAAGACACTGTGAAAAGACAGAAAGAAGCCCATTTCAGATCAAATGGATCTGTTTAAATCTAGAGCTGTGTTGGCCTTTAGATCAAATGGGCCACGTTGCAAAACCAATTTCATTCAAGAGAAAACACACAGGGCTGAACTCTATCTGGCATTTCATACAATGATATGTAGAACTGGTTAAAGTTAAAGGTTCTACATCATGCTTTATTAAGCCTTTAAAAGTCACCTTTAGTCAAATATATAATGAAATAATGCCTTTAAAGCTATATGCGTGTTATCTTGTTATGAAATTTAGTTGCTTTATTCCAACCCTGAAAAAATCCCTTTGCCTTCAAAGAGGAGCCACCCCTCTCTATCAGGCTTCTGCCCATTTCATAACACCTGATTTATTGCCTCAAGTCTAAGAAATTATTCAATTATTTATCAATTTACAAAATGAGGAAGAAAAACCAAAGACAGTATAAACTCTTTAGCAAGGCACTGCACCTTCTATCTTTGCAGATAGAATCCTGTTTTTTGCATTTCCTGTTTTCCCTCATTATGTTGTGGAACAAACAGCATACAAAGTAAAATACATGCAAAACAGAGGTGAAACGCCTTCTAGAAAAATCGTCACATCCAGTTGCCTAAACTGAACTTTCCAAGCTTGACCATGACCTGGATGACTGAGAAACTTCACAGATATGTCACATGCAAAAAAGGTTCTTTCCAATTAAAAAGTTAAAATCAGTGACAAACCCTGAACGGTTTTCATTTTCTGAGAAATAGGATAACTGACAACCAAATTATTGTTGGGACTAAGGAGTCTGCATATTGCCTACAGGAAACTGTTCTCATCATTGCTGTGTGAAGGAGGAGGGTTGGACCAAGCAGGACAAGAAACACATAAAAACAAGGGGGCTTTGAGTTGTGAGGGGAGGGGAGTACATGTCAAAATTAACAACAGGCAATTGGAACATGAAGACATTTACAAGCACAAAATGCACAACAACTGTTGTTATTTACAAATTGAAGCAGTCCTTCAAGTTTCCAGTTCTTTGAAAACAAAAAGTCCAGAAGAAGATCAAATATAACAACTTTAACAGAGCATGTCCACATTGTTGCTGCTTGTATTTACAGAACTGTACTTACAAACAGGTTCTATTTGTTCAATAAGGGTTACATTTCAGCGAAGAAAGACACATCTCCAGCTTCTGACATGGCTTCTGACCATTGACGGCACACCAATGCGCATGCCAACGCTCACATACACATTTACAATACCCCTTCTGGTAAGACTAAACAGGCCCACATATATATTATATCTATACACTCCAACATCCATCCTTTCACACATCAAACACAAAGTGGTCCAAAGGCGGTTCACTCAGAGAACTGTGCTTTACCAGTCTGCATCCTCTTCTATGTAATAATCAGGTGTGGAAGTACCATCAAACAAACCAGGGTCCAGAGACTTGCGTTGCTTTCCCCGGGCAAAGACACGCGACAGCGAGCCCAACCCGATCTTTTCTTTCTTCTTCTTACGCTTCGCCTCCTCCAGATCTTCTAGGGACTGCAGGAGGAGCAAGAAAAAAGAAAGAGGAATTGACAACCACAGACAGGGGATGTTCCAAGAGCAGAAAAGGTGCAAAGAGGGCAATAAAGATCAGGGAGGAGATCAAGGAAGGATGAACCCTTTTGTGCTGCTAGGCATACACCAACTTAACACTTAACTGTACCCCCCCCAAAATAAAAATTCAAGTCACGTTTCTAAAGTAAGTGCACAACAGACTGCATGGGGCACATGTGAACTCAGCCAAAAGGATGGTGAGGGGAAACAACAGCAGCCATGCAATAATAACAGTCAGCAGTTACAACAATAGGAGGTGATTACTTGGGAGGGTGCAGTGGTGGGCAGCTCTTACATTGCAGAGGGAGTGAGTCCGGTGACGTGGTGAGTTTATGTCGCTGGGTGTAGACGACCGATCCCCCTCCACTGCAGAAGCATCTGAGATGATGGAGGGCTGACGCGAGTGGATCGGGCTCACCCGCACAGCAGCCACTAAATGGGACAAGAGTGTAGAGAGGACAGGCTGGAATTGTCTCAGGTGTTTGGGGTCCCAGAGTTAGCAAATAGGAAAAAAAAGAAGAAAAAAAAACTAAAAATATGGGTGACCCTCAGTATTGAAACAACTCCATTAAATAAAAATGTGTTTAAAAATAAATACAGGACAAAAAAATGATATAGTTTTGCAAGCAGCTGCAGTTGCTTAGCAACAGTGAAACAGCTTCACAGAGGTTTAGAGTGTGTGCCCGAACCAATGAGACTGATACATAAAGTACAGCCAATTGCAATGCAATTTAGAGTTCGTGACTGTTTCCACATCCTCCCCGTCTTTTAGTGTTTGTCTGCTACTTCTTCCAGATTTTCCCAATTAGTTAGCATCTAATGTGTGAACCTATAGCAGCTGAAGAGATTTGTGCTATGGTGGCTGCAAGGCTAATTTATAAAGAGCTTTCCCTTTAAGTGTGCTGAGAGCATTGGTTCACTGCAAAACGAAAAAAAAAAAAAAAGAAATCTAAGTTCTCTTTTTAAATGAGTGCATTTTT
Organism: Jordanella pulchra; assembly: GCA_034780135.1. NCBI lineage: Eukaryota > Metazoa > Chordata > Actinopteri > Cyprinodontiformes > Cyprinodontidae > Jordanella > Jordanella pulchra. Next base: position 13,076 of record JAUZNJ010028917.1, on the reverse strand, counting down.
ATTCTTGAATTGAGCAGGCAACTGAGACACTTTACCAGTGGAATTAGACAATTTACATTTAAATAAAAAAAAACAACAACTGGAATGTTCTGTTTCAAATGCATAATATCCAACTATCTTATTTAAAGGTCAAATATACTAATTGTATTAGAAAATCATATTTTTTAAGGGCAAACACTCTTATTTGAAGATATTTTTTCATGTTTTTAGATAGTTTTTGATGTGTTTAAGTTTCCATTTTTCAGTTTTATTGTTTTTTTTTTTCTTTTGTGCATTTTTAATGTCAGAAACTGTTGTCTAGAAGACCCAAAATAAAACTTTTCTGGAAACATCTGTACCCATTTATGAAAATGGAACTACTGTTCTGGGAATTGTAGGGCTGCTCAAGGTAGATACAACATAGTTGATGCTGCCTAACATTGAAATTATTGTAAGGAGAAACTTCACTCAACCAGTAACAGAGAATCTTGTATCTATTTATGAGTCTTGTGTTAAAAATACTTAATACAACAGTTAGTTCCGACTGAGTAATCTGATTGGACAAGAGAGTTCAAAGTGAGAGCTGAAATTCACCGATAACAGCACTGGGACTGTTCACAGGTGTATCACTCCGCTACATCGGTATTCTAACAGTTAATTAATGTTCATCTGTTTTTAATGTTACCATCCCTTGCATGGCAACAGGAACTATTTGTGTTCCTGTCGAGGAACTATTTGTGTTGGCAGAGCAAACAGATAATCAAATAAACAAATAAATCACAATCTTTTGTGGAGTAATATTGCTTACTACTAAAATATGTTTGTAGAACTGTTGTATAAAATACTTTATACAACAGTTAGTTCCGACCAAGTAATCCGATTGGACAAGAGAGTTTTATATGTATATCTTCCATTGTGCACTTAGTTTGGGTTTTATAGCACTATTTCCTTATAGGATGAGGAGTTCTTGATCAGCTCGTCTCTTCAAGAGGAAACCCTCATAGTGATCAAGAACAGAGAGGAATATGAATTTCAAATGTGGTTCTGCAACATTTTAAACTCAGACTATATATTTACTACTACATTAGCTCCCGTTTTCATCATGTGGCAAGTATTACAACTGTAGAATGGGTATGTGCTATTTTAATTTAGAATATTTTCAGCTTAAATATCCAGCTAACCTTTTCAACTTAAAAGAAAGAAAGTTACCGTGTAATTTTTTTTTCCATAAAAAGTTACACTTAAAATACTTTATTCACAAAAAGATTAAAGTTATAAATAGCCATTCAGCTCTGGTCATCATGATCATTTTAGTTTGCTGCTTTGCTATCTTAAAGTCTGAAATAATTTCTAATGAAGATTAGATTCAGTTTGACTGAGCTCCACAAGAAAGAGGCACCTGAATTTAAATGTGGTTTTGCGGTTATATGGAATGTTAGTTTTTGGATCTTGTTTATGTACAAGCTGGCTCAAGGCCTGCAGTACCAGCTAAGCACTGCAGGATGTTAGAAATGTTGCAGTTCAGGATTCCACAAAAATGTTTAGTCTTGAGAACAAAGAGGGGTTGCAATTTATTTTAGTGATCTGTTTTAATTACTTTTCAAATTGCCCACCAAAAAGCTGTTGTGCTGCATATCTAAAGTAATCAACAACTAATCACCACTTGTTTTTGTAAATTGTACTGTTTTGGGAGTGCGAAAACATAGGCCTATACTATGTATAGCAGCTGTGCTCTGGTATATGTTTTATTTGTGATATAATGGAACACAGACGTTTGGGCTTACATAAGAAAGTTGTACTGAAATTTCTAATATAGCTTTACCATGCTTTTTAGGGCAAATGTCTTTATTCCATGCTAAAAATAGGGAATGCATTTTCCCCTTTGACGGTCTAAGTGTATGTCCATCAAAAGCTACAACTCCATACTGCTGAGATGAACACTGAGCAGGAAGTACTTGGTAACAAGTTCAAACCTGAAAATATTGACAGAAAATGTAATTGGTTAAATAAGAAAATCATAAAAATGTGATGTATTCCACTTAGGTATAACAACATAAATTTAACAAACAACTTATCTTTAGCTGCCACTTCAGAGGAAATAAAGTGCATGATTTAACACAGCTGGGACAAAATTATACTTAGCAGATGGTGAGATTTAATGCTTAGAACCCAACTTCACATGAGCATGCAGCTTGTAAGCAATGGGATAAGCATCTTGACATGTTCATGACAAAGGTGTGGTTTCCCCTCATGTTTACCCACCTTGTCTGTCAGCAGGATGGCCAGTGTGGACATAGAGGGTCTGCTGACTCTGCCTGATAGCAGCAGTCAGGGGAAGGTCCGCCTGCATTACCCACTCCTGGTTGTTGCCGTTGACGACTGCCTCTGTGGGCATGGCCAAAGAGTGACGCTTGGGTACATCCTTTGTCAGGGTGGCAAGAGATTGTTTGGCCTTAAGGAGAAACAAATGCACATGTTCAGATTGCAAATCTCTATTCCACCACACTCATTTCTGAGTGAGATGGGCTTCTCTGGCACTATTATTATTGCTGTGCCTGTTTACTCAAGTAAATGTAATGCACCCACAAAGCTGCAGCATATTTCTCAATGTGTTAGTGCACACATATTTAAGCCTTGCCTCCTGGCTCATCATGAGGATGTTGTATCAAGAATTATCAGTCTCTAATGCTTCAGTCTCTTTCTGCAGTGTAATATTTCTTATCACTCCTGGGACTGTGACAAAAAATTCAACAAAAACACAAAACATTTAAAAAAGGAAAGAATATTGGAAAGAGGTGTGCGGCATTTGTTGCCAAAAGGATGAACACTGGAGGTTTGTGTTGTGCAAAATTAAAGCAATTAAGCTTTTCTGTGACTTAAATGAATACATTAGCTTTGAGGTGTTTTTCAGACACCAATATGAGCTTCTGCAGCCAGAGGAGATTTATTTTTTTCCCTCCTAAATTCCATCTATAAAATTTTCTTTTCTGCCTCATCAGTCTGTGTTTTTTGATTAGCTGTGACATGCTGCTGTCTAAAAATGCTTCAAATATCGTTATTGTGACAATCTTATTATCATGCGAAGCACTGCAGGCTGCTATTCACCATCACAATCAGCTTCACTGCAAACACATCTGCTTTACTGGCAGTCAAACAATTATCAGTCACAGTTTTTGACGTACAAAACAAAATAAAGTCACAAATGTTCAGGGAAATTAGTTGTCAGAAAACAGATTTTGCATACAGCATTTCTAATGTTAGGATCACCGGGATCAGACAGGGTGGGCTGGGGGTAACAAAAAAAAAAACACGAAAAAAAAAACGTGCATATGTGGAGAGAGGCTTCCCAGCAAACACAATTAGGTCACAGGTAGGGGAGATTTCCAGGGAGAGTTGGGATCAAAGAAGGTAGAATTTATTTTCAAATCGTGGGCCTGTCTTACCGCCATGACCCTAGGAGAGTAGTCCCTGTCCGCAAGCCGCTCAAACACCCGGAACTCCATTCTCTGATTGACACAGTTACTCATCTGGGGGGTTGGAGACATGAGGAATGGCTATATTGCAAATTTAAAACCGCTTTTTTTTGTTGTTTTTTTTTTTTTTGGTTTTGTTTGTTTTGATAAATTGTAGCCTAAGTAAAACATTGTATGTGACAAAGCATCAGAAAATAGGTTTGACACTAGCTTTGTTGCTTTCTTCATGTACTGCTACTGTTTGATAAACATTTACTAAGAGTTTAAGATAAAATATGTAAAGCTAAAACAATAAGTGATGTAGTAAAAATGGTTGTACTGTTTAGTTACATTTCTTACTAATTGTTTTTTATTGCAAATGATCACATTTTCTATTAAATTCTAGATCTTGGCATGGACATATGATCCTATGATGTGATGCAGAATTTCACAGTTAAATCCACAGTTTTTATTTATTCACCAAATAAACTAATGCAAAACTATACATGACCTTATGAAATTATAATTTCATGATAGCTTTATTGTTTATTTCTAACAAATAAAATTTTAGCAATACTGCTGACGCTCATATTATGAAACACTTTGATTACAGCATATATAATAGTAACCAAAGCAATTCTTATTTTTATTTTTAGTGGGATACACAAACTTAATCGTAAATAAAAGAAATAAACTATATTGAGTGGTTTACTTCACTGTAAGTGTTTACTGAACAAAATTCAATTCAAGAAGCAGAACCTGATGTTATTTGATTAATTAGACAATATTCTTACTGTTTTACAGAAATTAGTGATAGATGATGCTACTAAACATTTTATCTTAATACCTTTCTATTTACAGGGAGATAAAGGAAACCATTTGCCGTTTAAAAAAAACCATAGACTGTATAGATGATAACATTTAAAAGTAAATCTAACATGGTAAATAAACAGGTAAATTCACTGTTCTAACTGTCCTGCTAATGTGTGCACTGCAGAATAATATGAAACCTAAATACAATATTTGGAAAAAACACCTCAAACATTATAAGTAAAAAAGCAGACATTTGTCAGTTTTTAAGGTTTGTAAACACATTTCATTGAGATAGGGTTCTTTTATTGGTATCACATGATGAAGAGTGACAGGTGGCATTTTTTAATTTCATAATCCATAATTGTTCACTTACAATTTGGTTTTGTTAAGGAAAAGAAAAGTGCATTTAAACCAGCTTTCCCACAATGCACAGCAGCAGGTGGGAGAGGGGCAGCATGTTTTCTGCACTGTACTCGACAGCTGTCTCTATTATCTCTTCAAAGGGCAGACAAAATGCCATAATGGAAAATCTTAGCAACTTTGAAACAGTAAATTTCAATGTTGATACCAAGAAACATGCAATGCTTATTTACCCTTTAAAATCGAATAAAGACTGTTTTTGCTGTTCTGGACAACAGGACAAACTACTGAATCAATCACAAAAAGTTGCCATAAATGTAACTGAAACCTTGGTTTTATTTTTATGGCATGTTTAAGCTTCTTTATTAATCAGGTCAATTAGCTATACTTTGTAAGAGTCTAGAAAATAAGAATTATAATTTGGCAAAGCTACCACAACCAATCCTCTACTTACTGTATTTTTATATAAAGAAGTCTACTTAGAAAATATTCTTTCAATTAATGTAGCAGGAATTACATATGCTATTGAGAAAAAGCTAGATAAATACTGTTAACTGTTAGTAAATAGTTTGAAACTTGACTACAGCTTTCACTGCCTTTGCATGGACTTCTCGTTCAATTGAATAACCCCCATGTCTGTGCCTTGTGTCTCACCATAGCGAGTTCAGCCTCCAGTTCCTTGATGCGGTTCTCCTTGAGGTCAAGCTGAGAGCGTAACATCCCTGTGTGCTCCGTGGCCTCCTTAGTCTGCCTTCTCAGATCCCACTTCTCTCTCTCCAGGAGGTCTTTCTCTTTGGCCAGAGCCTTTACCGCATCCTCGCTCTCCTAGCAGACACACAGATCCTGATGGGTTGGAACACATATATAGGGCCCTAATGCATGTAAGGACTACAGGGTGGAAATAGCATTTATGTCATCTTATTATGGGATCTTTATATCATATTAAAAGCATGTTTTGGGTTGTCTTACTGTTCAATGAGTTTATTGTTTTCGTTAAGGCTGTATTACCAATTATACAATGGCCCCACAAAATGAAAACAATCACAGATCTACATAAACCCACTTCAGGCTTGTTTTAAACATCCCCATCCACATAGAAAGGACTTGCTGGTTTCATGCTCGTCATTGATGCAAAAGCATTGAGCATTTTTGCCCATTCAATGCACAAAAGTTGCAGGAGCAAAAGTTGAAGGCATGTTGTTGCATTTCCACCTGTCTGCTTCATTGGGTGATTTCTCCACTTGGGATCTGTTAGTTTGATTTTTTTCCTTTAAAAATTCTATCTTTCAGCTTAAAAACTACCAAAAGGTTGGATGAAACAAATTCAAATCAGTGACACTCGATGATTTTTCTGTTTTTCTTTTTTAATCCCTTTTGAAAGAAGGACCAAATTAGGAACCTAGCACTTGGCGATATGAGCTAATCAGAACAAAATACCCTCCTTTCCCACAGACAAGTTCAGCAAACATCTCCAGAAAATGGCAGGAATGAATCATCATCTTCTTGAAGTTTTTGTAAAGATAAATGCAAAGTCCCATCCATTCCAATCGAACGTATTCATTAAGCACATTCAGGAACAACAAATGATTGAAATGAAAGGCTGTACGAGAGAATAAAATATTGTAAAATTTAAAAAAGACATTAAACAGACAGGCAGAACAATTAACACAAAAGAACAAACAACTCACACAATGTTGAAAGCCAACAAAATAAGAAAGTCTTCAGAAAAGGATAAAGAAGAATGAAGCTTGTTTGACATTTAAACTGGTTACACACACCACATGAAGCAAGAAGTTTTTTTGTTACTCTTATAACTGCAAGAACAAAATTATAATATTTATGTCTGCTGGCTGTGTCTTGTGTCAGCTGGTTAAAAACAGCAGAGCAAGAGGCTAAAGTGGAGGGGGTCTATGAAGGAGGTGGAGTAAGTCATGTAGTTAAATAAAAACTTTTCCACAAAAAAAAGAGAAAACACAAATTACAGTTAAACAAATTACAATCTAATGGACAGCTACATGTTATGGTATTTATAGTGTTAAAAGCAGAGGTGGATAGTAACTATTTACATTTACTCAGTTATATATATACATGAGTAAAATTTCGAAAAACATCTTCTCATAGAAAGGATTTTACTGGGCCGTACCGCTTACGTATACTTAAATTTGTTACTACTTTGTCCTCTGTGAGTAGTTTGAACTATTCCAAGATCTGGTAAACATACAGTAAACATTATCAGTGGAAGTTCTTTACCCAGTACCAACATATATACAGATCTCAGTGTAAGTATTGGCTTTGAAAGTTTAATGTTGAAAAAAAAAGATTAAAGACATAATAGCTGCGTTTAGCTGTTTACATAAAGTAAGCATGAAGATCAGCAGAACATGACTCACTTTCGCTTTACATACGAATATCTTGTTTTTTCAGATGCAACATTTTCAGGTCAGTAATTCAGCTAGCGATGAAACACCGAACGACATCTGTGCTTTTAAAAGCTTTCAGACTTCCCCCTGTGTATGAGGACGGGTTATGTAGAAGGTCTATGTAGCTACGAGTCGGTAAAGCAAAAATCTGGAAGACTGTAAACTGTTAGAAAGGTTCTAAAAAACGTTTTCAGGGACTTTGTATGGATGCATCCAATGCAGAGATTTTTTCTGTGTATCATTTAAGCTCATGGGGATACTCTACCCATCTCTATTTAAAAGATAATGAGACTAAATTATGCCTGATAAATAGTTTTCCTGGTTTGTGTACCAATCTATAACTACCATGCTGGGAACTAGGGATCGAATATGTTGTTGGATCATTGTTGGATCGGCATAGAAAATTTGCCAAGTCCTACTAGCACATCAGACTGACTTGATGTGGTGAGCCCTGAATATGGCTGAAAGGAAACAAACAAGAATTTTTTTTTATCTAAAAAATATATTGCCTGAAAATGTCAAACTTCAGCTGTCATTCTTCAACCTGTGCTAAGCTCTTCTGCAGGGACATGTAGCAGAATAAGTAACATCATTCAGTACAGCGGTAATAAGACTGACATGCAGCTAATAAACGGCATCAAGGAACAAAATGCTGATGTAAATAAAAGTAAGGTGACCAACAATTTGTTCTGGAACTCTCTTAGAACAAAGCCAAATGATAAACCTCTTCCTTAAGAGCTGGGAAGACGACTTACAAGAAAAATATTATGCATGGATGAAACAGCTTGAGATGTCTCGTAAAGCCCAGCACAGAGGAAACACAACAACTGACCGTGGAGGACAGGGCTAAACCAAAAGAAAACTGTGGAATACCGGTTTGCTTCACTCGTACAAGACTCTGACTCCCAGAAGAAAGATTATCACCACCATCACCACCAGAGACCAAATTATACTCTGAACAGTTTATGCTAATATTTAATGATGGAGCCATGCATAAGACTCATTTGTAGGAAAAACATACTTATGAACATAGATTAGCATCAAACAATGGAAAAACTTCTATATGTACACAGAAACCCTGATGCTGTGTAGCATCAGTTGGGAATCATAAAAGAGGATTTTATTAATTTGGCCGAACCCAGTTTAAGGTCCTA
>JAUZNJ010028916.1:57126-70069 GCA_034780135.1 Jordanella pulchra | reverse complement strand
GTATGTGGTGCAATACCGCCACTAACCAGCAAGGAGTGTGGATCAGGACATCTGTTTTACTTTGCGAGATCTCGCAATACTTTTGCGAGATCTCGCAAAAGATTTTTTTTTCCTCTATGTCCCTTTAGGGGCTCAGTAGGAACCAATGAAGAAACTGTGTGCAACTCCTGCAGAGCTGCAATAAAGAGCTGATAAAAGTCTATCTTTCATTAGAAGCTCTAAACGCCCAAGAAGCTAACGGGAGTTAGCGTTCTCCTTCGTCCCTACTCTAGTGGCGCTACAGGTTTGGTGGGGGACAGTGTAGTATGTCAGAGGTTTATAGCTCGGTGTGGCTTATATATGTAAATTTCCAATTTTTTAAAAAGTCTTTGTGGGTGCTGCAGATTGTGAGATTTGGACTTCCCACCTAAGAGATTCAGTGCTGCCACCTTCTGGTTTAGACGGGTACTGTCTGTTCTGGAAGGGCTAAAGTAGGTTTTACTGGAATAGCCATGGGGCAGTAATCAGCTATGGCCACCCCCGTCTCCATCCCTGGCATCGCCTTTTGACAATTTACCTGATCCACTTTATTCTCTTCATCTGATTTCCTGTGCCTTTCTTCTGGTTCTTACATATTGAAGCATTTTTCTCCAGAGCTGTGCTACCAGCTGCCGCGCAGCAGAATAAGTAGGAACTAGAAAAAGCTTTTAAGTGTGACGGAACACAGGATGAAGGAGTATGTTTAAATGAGGGGTTAGTTTACCCCACAGCTGGCTCTGTAGAAATGGTTCATCCTATCTTATGCTAATGCAGGTTGGTTTTTGTTGGTTGTAAGTATGTAGTATTTATGTTTAGCTTGTTAGGAATTATTACTATGGAAACTCACACAGCCACAGTATTTCAGGCAGTTAGATCAATGAAAGCTTTGGTTGGTATTTGTAAAAAGTGTTTTTATTCAGCATTTCAGAAAAAGGACAAAAATATGCTTTCACAGCTCTGAACATTGATAAAGTCTCTGATTTTTATTCTTTGCAACATTTCTATAATCATAAGTCCCTGTTTTAAAGGCACAAACCAGCAGGAAGACATTACAAAAACACAAATTTCATACACACTTCTTATAAAAGGATCAAATGCAGCGCAGTGCTGTGGAAAAAGCGGTTCGCTTAGGAAAAACACATCAGCTGCTTCTGGAGCTTCATTTAAAGTTGAACTTCAGGAAATGTTTCCAGTCTGAGTCTCTGCTCTCAAACTTTTCTCTCTCAAGCATCAGCGTCCATCTTCCTGTCGCAGGCTCTCCCTCTCTGCACCTCAAGGGCTAAAAGTCACAGTAACCTCACTGTGATTTGGCCAAAAGTCTTATTGCTCATCGGGATGAAGTCTGTTGGAGAAACAGAAGATGATGAGATTATTGGACTAATACCACAGTATGAGATTGAGACCAAAGTAAATCATCTCAGGCTTTGATCAGTGGGACTGCAGAGCTGAACTAACCATCCACTGTGGACCAGCCAGGGTCTGGGTGGGGTGGGGTGGGGGGGGGGTCATTTAGCCCTTCTCAACGCTACATAAATAAGGTTAACTTATTCTGAGTTGATGTAGTAGAAACGGAGGAAGAAGAAACAGTGAAAGCTGCTGATCAATCTGATCAAGTCTCCCTGTCATCAGGCGTTCAGACTGAGTTAAACCCCTGATGGCCAACGCAGCCAGAGGGTTGATCGGTTCTTCTTTTGCTTTAATGTGAGAAAAAACAACAAAGGCTATACAAGTGAGGTGAGGATTTCGATAAAGGAAGTAGCTGCGTCATAATCTTTGAGTTTCCTGCAGCTTTGAAGAAGCTGGTTTAGATTTGATCAGGAATTCATTTTTAGAGATCAGAAGGAGCTGAAGTTTACTGACGACTCTTAGATCTGGTTTGGATTTGAGGTGTTCTGGTTCAGGATCATCTTCCTCATGTTGCAAAAAACTAACCGGAGTTTAAGTTAGAATCAAAGAAGAAGAAAAAGACAGACCTCTTTCTCCTCCACTTCCTTCTGTCTCTTTGTTTCGTCGGTGGGGGTTTCATGTTGTTTCTCCTCCTCTTCCTCCTTCTGCTGCGATGAAGATTGGCCTTTCTCTACCTCTTGTGTTGAAGATAGACCTTTCTCTTCCTCCTTTTTCTCATCCTCTCCCTCCTTCACATCTGTGCTGCTCTTCATCTCTTGAGATTCTTCTGGCTGGCGTGGCGCTGAAGGTTCCGTAGGACCTTCCTTCTTAAACACCTCTACATCCTCCTCCTCACCCCCGCCGTCGTTGGTGGTCTTCTCCTCCCCCCCGGCTCTGGAGCTCAGGTGTGTTTCTGCTGCATCCTGTCCTGGTCCCAAATCATCTCCGCTGCTGGATTTACGGTGACGACGGGAGGGAGGGCGGCGCCGGATGGAGACTCGGGCTCTTCCCTGGAGACACCCAATCACAGAAAAGACACACAGGTGAGGTCACAATGATGTCAGCAGAAGCTCCTCAGATTTTACTCACCTTGTTGATGCTCGGCAGGATGGTTCCTTCTACAGCAGAGGGAGGGGCTTCAAAGGATGTGGGGCTCTCTGTTAATGGAGAGGTGGGGGTGGGACTGGTGGGCGTTACTATAGAAACAGGAGGGGCGGAGCCAGGAGAGGGTAGGGTGAAGCCCAGAGGTAGCTTCCTAACTGGGCTCTTCAGAGGCGCAGTGGTGGGGGAGCCCAGAGTCAGGTTGGCCTGAGCACAAGAAGAGAGTGATGTCACAGTGATGTCAAAGTGCAATGCCACGGCTACAGCAGCAGAGGGCTGCAGGACTTACCTGGAGCTTCTCAATCAGAGCCGAGTTCCTCTTGACTTTGGGAGGAGACGCGACGCCTGAAGCAGGCTGAAACAAAACGAAACCCAGAAATGAAACCGTCTGAGGACCGAGGAGCGTCTCCATGCCGACCATCAACACCAGCACCATGTTTACAGATTATCTGAGATCCCTTCAGGGCAGCCATGAAGCTATGAACACAAGTTTTTGTTTAAATATCTGGCTTTTTATTCAAATTTAGTATTTCTTTTATGAATCTATACTTTGTTGAAAGCCTAAAAACAATCCCATCGGAAATGAACGCGTTCATTTAGAATGAGATCTTTAAAATAAGTTTAAACATAGCTCCAATGGAAGACACCACTTTTGATTATGGTAGCTGAAAGGGGACAAACTTGTCAGCTGTTTATAAAGTTGTGTTGTTGGTGGAGGAAGATTACTAACAGACAAAGATGACCATCGATCGTTCTACTTTCTGTTTTCTGCTGAAACAGAAGACCATCCAAACTCTGTGGTCAGTGAGAGGGATGGGGAAAAAAATCACAACAGTGTAGCTTTTACCACGTGGAGACCATTCATAAGGGGGCGGGGCTTCAAAATGGACGCTGATGTTTCAGGCTTTATGCTGGAAGGGTGAGTTAATTCATTATGACCAAGTTTTTTTTGCGGTATGTTAGTGACAGGGCAGCTCTTAACAAAGACGGCTAGTTAGCATGTTAGCCTATACTGAACGAGCTACAGCTGCAGCTATTCTTCACAGAACGCTATTCTTCATATATGCTTGATATATTTTCAGTTTCATTTCTTTTAGCTGTTCTGACTGACTTGATGGGGGTTGATGTCTTCACTCTTGATATAAGCTAAAAATAACAGCTGAAATAATTCATATGAAACAAGAGCTTATTGGCATAAATAAAAGCAGAGCTATGTATCCTTCTGTAGCTCAGTACCAGAAGGGAGACTTGGACACATGCAGGGTGTTGACATTTTCAAATTTATGACACCTCAGGGCTTCTGTAGTAATTATTACAGGTCAACAGCGGAGACCAGAGCGCACTTCTCAGCCGTTTGTAATTCATCCAGTTGACCACTAGATGGCAGTCAACCTGCCGAGCTTTTTTTTCCAATATACTTTCTTACCAGAATAATTGTTTTTCCTTTTAATACACAAAAAGTGTAAACGCGTGGAAGCAGTTATTCGCATATTCATAATTTTTCTCATTTCAGATTTATTTATGTTTGTTGGACATTTTTCTATCCTTCGGTATTTAGTTTTAATAATGTTTAATAATCTTATAATTAAAGCTGCCTAATTATTTCCATTCTCTTTTTTTATTTGAATAATTAAACTTTTGATTTTGTATTTTTCTATATATTTTTGGTCTTTAAACATTTTATTAAAGCTGTGTTAAATAATAATTGTCTCTATCTTCAGCAGAGCTTCTGATTGGTTGAAACCTCTGGTTTGCAGGTGTCTCACCTGCGAGTCGTCTGTCTTCGTGTTTGGAAGCGGCAGGGTTCGAGGCGGTCGTCTCCTCACAGGTTTATCCTGAAGAGAAAAAAAAACAAACAAGATGAGCTTTACCTCCTACAGTCTCTCCGTGGAACATTTTTAACGTCTTGCAACGTCTCCTATAGTTTGTTTGTGAACTTCACCGCTTGGTTCCCTGCTGTGCTGTTTGGCTGAGGAGCCGGTCCTTTGAATTTCCCTGCGAGTTCGGCCACAGAGCGGCGGGGCGGAGCCTCCTTCTGCAGGACGGAGGGTGAAACACAGGTGAATAAACACCTGGTGAGAGTCTGTCCTGTTTGTTCCTTTAGATAAGGTGTTCCCAAAGTGGGACATGTGCCCTATAGGGGGGGATCAGTGTAATTACAGGGGGCATTTTAAAATTGAACTGAATAAATAATACATATAGTATTTTTTTTAAGTAAATACCAGTGGTGATGCTGAATTCGGTCACACAGTAAAATAAACAGTAAAACAAAAAATAAATGCACCTTAAAAGATGTACTTTGTGATTTAAAGAGGATTTTAGATGATTTAATGGCATTATGGTTAACCATTTTTCTACTCTCAAAAAAATTAGTTGGTGGGGACGTGAAAACTTTCTTTACAAGGCCACCAAGAAAAGTTTTAGAACCTCTGCCTAAGACATTACCAATAAACTAATAAAAACAGAAAATACTATGGGATGGTAAATCCTAATAAAAATACAGAAAGCTTAACTATCTCTCAGGAGACGATAAAAAAACACAAACAACCTCAGCGACTGAAATACGAAACAATCAGAAAATGATGGGAAACGGTCAGAAAAGTTTCCTAATGCAAGAAGAGAAATTTTCTTAGCCGCCTAGTCCCTGAAAATCCTCTGGTTGGAGCCAAAATCCTGATTTATGTTGTCTATTGTTGGAACTTTTTCACAGATTAAAGCATAGCTGCACCATTTACTAATCTGCAGAGATCACCGTTCTGTCACTGTTTTCATCATTATAAGTTCACTTGTATTAGTTTGGATGAGATATTTGCATTCACACTCTGCATGCAGAAGATAAACTGGGCTGGTTGGATGGCCCGTAGCTGCCTTTGATACAGACCACGGGAATAATGGGGTAGAGTTTCTAGAAAAAAATAGGGGAAAAGGTTCTGGTTTCATTATGGCTGAAAAAGATCCTCAGAAATCCTGCTGATATGGGCCCAAGACAGGTCCTCTTCCTTTGGTTCCTTCTCTGACAGGAGCAAAACCTGTCCTGGTTCAGGTTCTGTCACCTTCTGGACCTGAAGCTCTGAGCTTCTGTTGCTGCATAAAACAGTCAGACTGTCTGTGGGGTCCTCACAAAGATACTGAAAGCTCCTCACACCCAGCTGTTGACGTGGGGATGATCCGTGTCCGTCTCAGCTGAAGGTTTCACATAGCTGACATTCACCAGATAAATCTCTCCCCCCCCCCCCACAGACGGCCTTAAAGCTAAGGGTGGAGAGAGTGACGAAAGAAAAAACCGCCGTTAACCCACTTCCTCCTCCATCTGCTGGAGGTTTGCCGAATGTTTGTTTGAGCGCAGTGATGGTTGTCAGGGTTGGTGTTGGAGAGGCTTTATTTGACCCGACAGAGATCCAGGTTCTCCACCAGCAGTAGGAACTCATTCTGATCTACAGACTGTCATCAACCTACGGGATCATTTTATTGTCTTTGGACAATTTTAAAGAAAGAAAATCAGAAAAAAAAACTAATAACATGATCAAAGAAGTCATTAATGGATGTAAAACCAACAATAACAACAAATAAACTTCTGCAAAACCTCTAAACCTTCAAAAAGATAAACAGCCATAAATCAACATGATCATACAAACCAGTAACCATCAGGGGAATGATAATAATGAGAATAAAACTCAGTTGGTAAAATCATAAAACCAACCACAAAAACCCAACTTAAACTAATTTAAACAATTTAAACAACATCTAAACAATTTAAAATATCAAGGTAATAAATAAACTAAAAAACATTAATAACTGTGACTACTAAAATCAATATATGATAATAAACCCAGTAAATAACTAATAGAAACCAATAAATGAAACAACAAATAATGCCCAATAAAAATCTTTTAAGTAATCATTAAATCGACATAATCAAACAATACAAAAATCAACAAAAAAATCTAGATTTAAACTAAGAAATACAACCATAATGCTATATATAAAATGCTATTATCTAAAGTTAAATCAATAAAAACACAAAGTTGAAAAATCACAGCAATAAAACTAGTTCCGACGACCATAAAGACACCTACATCAAACAATAGCACAGTTAATAATCACTATTTAGTCAGTAATTAATTAACAAAAACATTCATAATATAAACATAAAGCTAATACGTAAAATCTACACAAGATTACATACATGTGCAAACACCCTGCAAACAGATCAATTAGATTAACACACAAAACTAATGGAAAGGACGAACGATGCAAAAGAGAAATGCTGCAAAGACAGCATTTGTTTTACATACTCTGTATAGAATAGAAAGTTTTGAATAGAATAGAGTAGAAATATCCTCCATTGTGGAGCCACTCAGGGGTACCAGCAGGAAGGTGAAGCAAATGGAAGCATGCAGAGAAACAGAAAAACAAAAAGATAAGAGGTACGGCTTGTTCATGGAGGGAATACACCAGACAGAGGGGGTACGAGAACTCCAAGGCGTAAGACACCAGAATAGGGAACCGAGCCAACATCAGAGCCAAGCCAACAGTAAACCCACAGCAACCAGCAGGTCCAATAATTTCTCTCACCAAAGTCTATTCCCTGATCAATTGGATGGATGACATTATATAAACTGACATGAACAACTGGACAGAGCTGCATCATGGTAATAATGGAGACCTGGCTGCGTGAGAAGGTCCCAAACCCATCTGTGGGCCGACAGCACATAAGATTCTGGTAGGACGAGAGGAGGATGCGGTTCTGTATTTACAAGAGTTGGTGCCGTTACTAAGAGACACTGCTCCATAAACATGAAGATGTCACCATGAAGATGCAGACCCTGTGCTCCGCTCAGGGAAACAACTCTAGTGTTTGAATCTAACTTGTTAACTATTGCTACATGAAACCCTCAGCAGACAGCAGAACAAACACCCAGAGGATCCATGCATCATGGAGGGGGACTTTAACCATATGGACTTAGAGAGCATGCATCACCAAGCCTAAAAGAAAGTGGATGTTAAGAAGGGCGAATAATTAGACTGGGTATACACCAGGCATGCCCAAAGTCAGTCCTCGAGGGCCACTGTCCTGCAGGTTTTTGAGGTTTCCCTGCTTCAGCACAGCTGTTTCTGATGATCACAGTTCAGCAAAAGCCTGTTGTTTAGCTATCAGTGGAAATCAGCCGTGCTGAAGCAGGAAAACCTGCAGGAAAGTGGCCCTTGGGGACTGACTTTGGGAATGCCTGGTCTAGACCAACATCATCTGGCTTAAGGCAGCCTACAAAGCCTACCTTTTATGTTTCTGCATTGACAATATAACAACCAAGGTGGCTGGGCTTCAGTGCTGGACCTTATTTTGGAGAGACCTGTTATCCAACTGAACAATGAACACAATTGGAACTGTAGTTTTAACATAAAATAAATATTTTATCTGCAGTATAAAAACACCTTTCTCAGATCTGAAACCTGTGTGTATATGTAGGCCTATTTCATTATTGAAATGAAAACGTTAAATCTGTTTATAAATGTTCAAACCTATACCCTGAAATACAGGATTCACCTAGAATAAAATATCTTCATTTTTTTATTTTAAAATGTCAGAAAGCCCAGGTTTGACCACAATGGGTCTAAAGAGGTTAGCATAAATTTGACCTATACCTCATTGCCAACCCAAAATGCACATTATTTTGTGGTTTCTGCTCCACTCTTTTGCTTCTTTGCTTGATCGCCATTTCCTCCTATATCCTGTCTAACCTTAGCTGTCCCCTCTTCCTCACTCCTGTGATTGGTGTTATCCTGTCCCTCTGAATCAACTCCATGGCTACTGGCCTTCTTAGCTACTACTAACAACAATGGCAACAATGTTCAATTTTTACCACTTTTGTAAAAGAAAAAAAAAGATACAATTTGTAAACACAGAAATCCAATCCATAAAGCAGCAAAAGTAAAGCCCTGCACACAACAACATCCCACATCCCATTCGACCCTGACCAGCACCAATATACTTAAAGACCCAACAGGTTCACAGATGACTCCATCTCCACTGCTCTTTAAACCACACACAAAAAAACAACCCAAACATTTCTTAATATACTGTTTGTATCATTTCAGTTCAGATTCTAACTCCATCCACCCAAGCCCAGTGCTCTGTCTGCGGATCTTCCTGACTAACAGACCTCAGTACGTCAGGATGGGCTGCTCCATCATCATCATCATCATCAATACTGGTGTCCCACAGGGCTGTGTTCTGAGCCTAGTCTTTTACTCACTGTAAACATACATGTATAAATACCTTTGAGTTCACCTGGAAAACAAACTTGACTAGAGAAGCAACTGTGAAGCCATCTACAAGAAGGGAGAGAGCAGCCTTCTTGAGGAAGCTTAGGTCCTTCATTGGGAAAATCCTTCCTGTCTACAACTACGAACGGATAGACAGATATACAACTCATTCAAAAAATACAACTTACAACATTTAAATTGAGTTTAGAATCAATTTTTAAATGAACCCACCACCCGTGGCTCTAATACATATTTACAGACCATTCAACCACTGTTAGGCTGATAAACAACGATGACAAGTCACTACATTGGGACACAAGTTTCTTGAGCAGCTCAGGACTGTGCACGCCACCTACATCTTTCTTCCTGAGAACTCTAAGGAGGAACAAACTCCACCTCTGATGACAAACTTTTACCACTTTGTCTGACCTTTGAATGTTCAGTGCGTTATACCAGCTGCACTGCAAACAGTGGGTCATTGGGACTGCTTAGTGGATCACTGCCCCCCCACTCCCATGCCTAGAGATCCATTCAGCTGTCTGCTCCAACAGGCCACAGGGTTCTGGGACGGTCCAATCCATCCAGAACACTCTCTTTTACCCACCTTCCCTTTTGGAAGATTCAGTCATGCAAGCCAGCACGAACGAACCTAACTGAAGCCAAAAATCCAACCTCAGCAGATGTTTTCTGTCATGCCACTTCAGTCTGGACTTTGACTATGACATTCCAACATCTTATTTCATTTCTTTTCTTCAGCCACTCTGTTGTAGACCACTGTTCTGTTGCTGACCCAGTTTGGACCAAACTTCAGTTGTACGACACATTAACTTATTTTGACTCAGAAATGCTTTAATAAACAGGAGTTCATGATCCAGTCAATTACTTCAAGGAGCCGAGGTCCTGTGGCTTTAGAAGATACCCAAATCAACCCTCCAACACCATGTCTGACAGCTGGTATGAGGTGTTTGGGCTGATCTGCTTTGGGTGGTTTTTCTCTGAGGATGAATGCAATCAATGAACATATCTCTCTAGTTGGATATGTCCAGAGAACATGGTCCTAGACATCTTTTGAGCTATGTAAACCTAAAACCTGCTTCCATATATTTTTTCCAAGGTCATTGTTGATGTACTGCTTCCGTGGAGGCATACTGATTTAAATGTGAGTTGCTCTCACTGATGGTTGTTAAACATTAAGGGATTTGACCAGCAGCTCCTGAATGCTACATTTTCCTCTTATAAAACAGAAAGATGTGGGAGGGGTTTTTTGCATTTTTCCTCTTTGGCTTGAGAAATATTGACATGGTGTTGAGAATGGGATAAAAAAAGTTTTTTCTTACATAAAAAAGGAAGAAATTGAACCATAATGGTATCCATGAATAAGATGAGTGAAACAGCAGCTGAATCTCTTACACATTGCGTAGATTTGTATTGCGTAATTGACTTCTGACTCTGTTTTCTAAAGTTTCCTGATGAGTTTCCTGATAAAGTCCACACTGAGCATGTGCGTTAGCTAACAGGTAGTGCTGTTCTCACATTTTGAACAGATCTGAGTCAAGGCAATGAAAGAATGAAAGAAAGCAAAAAAAAAAGCCCAGTGTTCATCCAAGTCATTGCAGTGGAAAAGTTACTTAGTCCATCTATAGATGTTAATGACACATATATTAATGTCTTTTGGATCATTTTTACCTTCTCTGGATGTGTTTGTTGCTATAGCACCAATAATTAAATAGGTATAATATTGTTCTGTAAACTGGCTGCTGTTTCCCTTGTTTTTTTACTTAAAAGTTTCTCATTTTTTACCTGAATAGAAGTTTTCATAACAGCAAATGGTTTGTTTATTATTCTTTTCATATTATTTAGTTTTGTTTCTTCTGTCTTTTTATCGTGGTCCCCCTGACTTTTTTCCACTGGGGACCAATGAATGTATTCTTAAAATAATTTTTCCTAACTCTTAAGCCAATGTGTTACGACACGTGGCAGGCTGGTGTTTGTCACAAACGCAAACCTCGGAGGCATCTGTTCTTTTCCTTAATATGATTGATTAATGCAGAATAATATGGGACTGAGGACAAAGCCATGAGGGACTCCAGAACTGGGGAAATTACTCCTTTGTAATATTCAGTATTTTAGATAGTGTGACCCATGGTAATGGTAAAGATTTGAGTTGCAGAAGAAAACCAAGCAAACGTTTAATGGGGAAAAACTCTGTCATTTTTCCAAACATATTTTTCTGCTGGGAAATCTCCAGGTTTCTCGGACTGACTGAAGGTGATGAAAGTCTTGAATATCTGCAGAACCCTTTGAATTCACGGTAGTAATGTCGATAAAACCTGATGCACAAGTTGGTTTCCTGTTAGCGCTCGTTTGCAGTTCATCACCCGATCTACCCTACAGGATCCTTACGATCAAATGAACAAAGAATTTGCCAAAAAATCATTTAAATCAAATGAAACGTATAAAAAAAATCATTGAATCCCCTGCAGTGACAGTTTAGCTCAACACTGTGTAATTTCTGATCAACTCAAGTGCGACACAGCAGGACACACCAAAACCAGTAACAGTGAGCAGCAGACAGAAAGTTTGAGAGTTTTACCTCCATCCTGCTAGTCGTCTCTCAGCCGCCTCAATATGTCGAGTATGTGTGAAAGTGGGTGGGAGGGGTCCTGTGGGTTAAATATAGACCTGGAGTCACGTCTGAGAGAGAGGGACCTTAAGCTTCTACAGGCAGAGGGAGAGAGAGGAGGCAGC
The DNA here is from genome assembly GCA_034780135.1 of Jordanella pulchra. Taxonomy (NCBI): domain Eukaryota; kingdom Metazoa; phylum Chordata; class Actinopteri; order Cyprinodontiformes; family Cyprinodontidae; genus Jordanella; species Jordanella pulchra. The sequence goes on along the minus strand of JAUZNJ010028916.1, from coordinate 58,552 downwards.
TCATGTTCTGTCACATGGTCGTCATGTTTGTGTTTATAAACTCACTGATATCTGGTTCTTTGATATAACTGATCTCAGGTCAGATCATCAGCAGAAAAAGCAAAATTAAAAACTATAAGACATAACTAATTTTCAGGTTGGAAAAAAATCTAGTCTTTATCAGAGGCAGTTTATGTTCCATAAATGCTGCAAACCTAAAACGAAAACCAAACAAACATTTTCAAATACCAGACAAGGGAGCAGTTATTAGATAAAGAAACAAAAAATATGGTCTGAATTGTTGAGCTCAAACCTCAATGATGTTGGGTGTGACACTGGAAAACTGAAGGAATAGATCAGACCTATAGTGATCATTGTGGGGTTCCACAAGGGTCACTGTTAGGCCCCAAACAGTTTGATTTTCTCAACAGGCACAAAGCATCAGAAAATGCTAAAAATTGTCTCATTTTAAAAAGAATTTTGTTTGGGTTTTTTAGTTTGTGGTTCAGTGGATTAGTTTGGATGATGGTTCAAAAGAAACCAAAAATATAGAGTTTAAAGTCATATAAACAGATATGGATGGGTTGTGGAAATTATTGAACATTGAAATGGAACATTGTGTTGGTATTGCTAATGTTTCAGTGGGATGCAGATGATTAAAAGTAATGCAATAAAAAGGCAGTGAAATGCTTCAGTTATGTTCTGCTTTGATTTCAAACAAACTAATATTCTTCTGTAAGCATTCACCAGATGTTTGGTTTGCAGGGTTCTGTTTAAAGGTTCAGAAAGTCTGATCAAATTTCAGAAAGTGAGGGTTCGACGACCTTTGAACCCCCCCCGATGGCTCCACATGAGATCGGGCCAATCAGACTAGCTTTACCCGAGGCCTGGAAACACGCATCAGAACATGGGTTATGAAAGGGTTGAGATGATCAGAGACAGCACTTCAAGTGGCAGGTTGTGATAATGTCAGAGCAGCCCGTCTGGTACCAACAGACCAGCTGGTCTGAGGCACAGGTTGAACTTCATCACGTCTAGATGAATAAATGGCTTACCCAATAAAGTAAACATACTGTCCCTCCAGAGAGCTCTTGTTCTGACCCAAGGTGTCGTCCCAGTCAGATGTGACCAGATAACCTCTGCGTGTTGTCCCTCTGCTCAGATCAACCTTCTCAGCTGACAAGAAGTTGATGGAGAGGAGGATCTTCAGATGATGCAGATCTCTGGCCCTGCCACAGCTACCATAGAGAAAGCTCTATCAGCTCCTTTAGGTCTAGGATCTCATTCCATCGGTTGGAACTCCACCTTTGAGCTCAGGTCTTCTTTTACCTCCACAGACCCGAGCTATGTCCTTGATGAAGATCTGATCCAGATGTTGCTACCTGAAAACAGATGGATCTGACACAGACGGGGCCGGGGGGGGGGGGGGGGGGGGGGGGGGGGGGGG
>JAUZNJ010028916.1:0-57116 GCA_034780135.1 Jordanella pulchra | reverse complement strand
CCCCCCCCCCCCCCCCCCCCCCCCCCCGCGTGCCTAAACTAGACCTATTCAAATGTATTGATGAGTCCTGCTCTTCCTTAGGTTCTCCAAATGATCAGGATGTGCAGAACAACAAGGTGTTTTCTAAACTGTGACTCTTTTTTGATTTTTTGTTCCTCAGACTTTGAATCTCTTTATAAAATGCCTTTGCTTTCATTTAAACCCTTGTAAATGGTCTCTCTGCTGGCCATCTAATGAGTTTTTCTGCATTTTTATCTTCTCTTCTAGTCTGCTTATCTGTTCCTTGTGATGATCTACATGAAGAGGAAGCCACAGCCACTCTGCAGGAGGAAGTTACTCCACTCAAGCAGAAAAAAAAAACAGCTTTCGTTTCCCTTTTTTGGCTTTCATCATTTCCCTTTAATCAGGAGAATTTCTGCTGCAAAACCCCACTCTGGTGGTTTTGTTAGGTTCCAGAGTTAAACCTAAAACAGTAGTTCTTTTTAATTCAGCTTGACCAGAAATTCAGGTGTAGAATCTCAACTAATGCTCAGACCAATCAAAGGTAGCAGTTTGCCCGCGGAACAGGAACAAGTAACGTGGTTGGAGGGGAGGGGTGGAGCTGAGAGGAAGAGACGACGATGAAGCAGGAAACCTTATAAGGTGAAAAACAAAATCTCTAAGAGAACACCATGAAGATGTTGCTCAACAGCAGTTTCTGACAGATAGAAGATGGGCAGTGCCTGCAGATCATGTCCAGGGTCTCTAGAACATAACTAACCCTAGTGGCAGTAGAACGTGTCCAGTGTCAGCAGAACATGTTTAGCATTAGTAAAACACATTTATTTAGAGAACATCCAATCTCAGTCGTCTACAACAAAGAGGTGATGGGAATGCTGGTACATTGGCCCAGTATGCCCAGTAAACTGATGGTGCAGTACCAGCAGCTAAAAACGTTCTGTAGTTCCTGCAGCCAGTTCCTGTAATCTGTCAAACTTCATGTTGCCTTCAGATTGGCTATAGAAGATTGTTTAATGAGCTTCATGGGTTTTCATGGCAGAGCGCAGGGTCTAACTTATACATTTTAAAGTCTTGTTTTATTTTTTTTGCGTGTCCTGTTTTTCCAATATAGCTCTGGGAATAGATGTCCCATGAAATCGCAACAGATTTACTTTAACAAACAGAACATTATGGTTGTTGCCATAACAATTGCCTTGATACCTGAATATGAAACTTTATTGAAAATTATTTAGGGAGTAAATTCGTATACAATGGACACAGAGACACGTGCGAATGAAAGAGGGGAGAGAGAAAGAGATCAAGATGGGAAAGAGCAACACAGAAGATTAACAGTAACTCTCAGAAGTCTGCTTCCACACCTGTATAGGACGGACAGAAAACAGAGAACATAACAGCAAAGAGAAGATAGCAGACAACCAAAGTAAACATTTAAAAAAAGCTTCAAGAGCATCCCTTAGATATCCATGTGTGTGGAAGGCAATACTACAGTGATTATACAATATTATTGAGGGTGGTAGAAATCTGTAGCTGCAGCTTTGTATTTAGCATTAGTGTGTGTCCATGAACACCTGGAATCAAACTTCTGTGGTATGTATGCATGAGCATGCTCATGTGTAAAGGATTTTCAGGGCGCAGGACCAATAAAGAGGTGACGCGAGCACCAGATATCTAAAGGCATCCCAGATCACTTGGACAGAAGGAGGGAAGACATAGGGATAGCCGCACCAACCGGTGAAGGATATACGAGAGCACCCAGAGGCTGACCCCAAAGGGACACGTCCCCAGAAGGACTCAATCCCAGAGGGGCCTGACTCCAAAAGCCACAGTGCTGACGTTCCCCCAGGACTTCGGCGGCAGTCAGTCATGCCCAAGGTGGACCTGGATGAAAGCCCAGGAGTTCGAGGTCCAGGGTGCAACACCATCTAATGGGGCTAGGAGGCCTAGGCCCAGACTGGAAGCCAACAGGAATTAAACAGCACCACCCAAGTACCCACCCCACCCCTAGAGAACCAATCAGAAGACCAGCAGACACAGGCAGTGGCAGGAGGCATAAGGGGAAGGAGACAGGCCCTGCTCATCCATTTGGTGGGGGGCTAGGCTAACATTCGACCTGTCAATTAGACAAAGACAACTGCAAACTCATCCAGTCACATTCACACAATCCAACCCTTACACCATTATGGAGGTATACAAGCACTCATCACAGATGCACAAAGGAGCAGACACTAAACATACACTTACACTCTTCATACATACACTGTCCTCCCAGGTCTAGGGGCCAACCCCCTTATGGGAAACAGGCCCACATGGTGGGAAGGGGGCAGGCAGCTTGAGCTTTAATAAAAAAAAAAAGGTCTAGTGTCAAACACCACCCCAGACCCGCCCCCAGGAGGGATTACTATCACTCCACTCCCTCCCCCACAGATGCCAGAGCAGGTAGCCAACCCTCCGAAACACACAAGCCAGTCACACACATTCCAGACTCTCCACAACCATATCGTCGTTCATACCTATGGCTGCCAGGCAATCGCAACCCACACAGTCCAAAGTTTAATGCAAAGCATCAGATGTGATGGTCTAGAACACGTCACTGAACTCTGACAGATGGTCCCTTCATCTCAAAATGTGATCGAATTCCAGATCAGAAGCACATTTCATAAAGACCTAAATGAAAGTTTTGAATGAATTAAAGTGAGATTGAGAGCCAGACGTTCTGCTCAGTCCATGACCTCACAGAATGAACGAATGGTCAGAAGTATATACTGTCCTCAAAGTTGTGCACAGCTTTCCTAGAGAACCTGAAGCTGTTTTAGCTTCAACAGGTGAACCACCGTCACACTGACCCCTACGGATTGAATCTGGGATTTAATAAACTCATCTACCAGTTGAGGCCCTCTAGGGGCGCTGTCTCCTGGTTAAGACATCAGAAGCTTGTTCAGTTATTTCAGAGCTGAATCTGACACATCCTCATCTCAGTAGTTATAAAATCCAGATGTTGTCTTTCTGGACTTGTAAAACCGTGCCTCCCCTTCTGGGTCAAATTGACCCAGTTAGTTTTTAAGGAACAAATCAGGTTATTTTTTAATTAAAGCAAGTAGCTTTACATTCAGGTGTCTGTGGCTCAGTGCTGCCACCTGCTGTTAGCCTCCAGAGGTGGAGGAGACCAGGAGAGATGATGCATTCAGGTTACCTTAAACTCAAAGTGTAATAAGAAGCAACTGCACAGGAACACTTTATCTGCTGCTACAGGGGGACACTAATTAATACTAAAATATCTTAATGTTCAGGTTTTACATCTGAAACCAGAGGTCCAAAAAACCCCACACAATTTAAAAAAGGCGTGGAAAACGACAGACAAGCTGCATGGAATAAATAGTTTTATTCTTTAAAATATTTTTTTTACTGGAAATAAAGGGAGAATACTTAGATTTTTTCTGTTTTATTGTCTTACGTTTTTAACAGACACATTTTTCTAATTTCTTCAGTTTTTGTCATGAAGCTTTTCAATGTTGTGTTTTGTTCAGTTTGAACTCCTCCTCTACATTACTTTCAGCATCCCTACCGGACACTAGATGATGAAGATGATGCTTCATCTTGTCCCACCTAGAGGGATCATCTCTGGCTCACAGCTTCAGGAATGTCTTTTTTTCTCCTGAAGATTGTATAAAAAGCTTTCTTCCTCCGGCTGACTGACGGATCCTGAGCATCTCCTTTGTCCCTCTTCATGTTGGACAGCTGGGCGCCGGCTCCTTGTCCACTGCCAGACGAGCTGGATGAGGCGGATGAAGAGAAAATGATGGAGCTGTCTGGAGTGTCTGAGGTGATGAAGAGGGAACGTGTGGAGCAGGAAGAGGCGAGAACTGCGGAGGAGTTGCCTCTCAGCTCCCCCAGGCTGGAGCTCTTCTCTAGACCTCCTCCTCCCAGTCTGTGGGCGGAGCTTCCACCCTGTAGAGAGTGGGGTTTGGAGTCCAGAAGATACGGCCTGGAGTTGTGCAGAGTTTGTGATTCGTTGAGAGACAGGGGGAGGGTGGAGTCAGAGTCGGAGCGGCTCATGACATCCCTGAAAGGAAGAGGAGATGAAGATCAGAACCTGAAGCCGGAGTCTTCCTCACATCCAGAACCTTCAGTCTGATGCCATCATCTTAGAGTTCACAACTATTGCATTAACAAGTTAGTCGAACAAACATCCATCCTTCATCCATCCATTTATCATCCTTCTACTAACCTCTGGGAGCCAAACATTAACCCGGGGTCTCCCGCCCTCTGTCGCAGGGGCATCAGACTCTGAGCTGCAGTAAACAGGAAAAAAGATATACTGAACTGTTGCTTTTATTTTGAAGGAATAATAAAATGTTCAGTCAAATATTAAAGATTTAAATTAAATGATAGTTGTTGCTAATTGATCGGAGGCCCAAACCAAAAACAGGTGGGAACAGGCTACCCGATTGTTTCCATGGTAACTGGGTGTCCGCTATACTGCTCAGTGGCCATAGGTCGCTCACACGCCGATCCATTTGCCAGGCTGCGTCTGAAACGGCCAATCAGGATAGAGATGCAGAGATTATTGATGATTTCACTAGTTTAACATAAAAAACAAACATAAAACTTGATAATACGCCATAATTTCTATCTGTACACTATGTGAACAAATATTCCATCAGAGAATTCTGCCTTGCAGAACCAGAATCAGAACCTCAAAAATAAATAACAAATGCTCTAGATCAGAGTGAACCTATGGTGTGTTCCTGAGAATGGGACCAGATTCAAACTTACACTGCAGCGTCCCGGGAGACAGGATGTCTTCATCCATGTCGTCCAGGTCATCTGAAAGAAGCAGGTTCTGAGGGGTCGGGGGTCTCAGGCCCAAGAAGGACGGGTCAAGGTTGAGGGCGGCAGCCAGAGCTCCCAGACCTGGATTATTGACCACGCAGAAACCCGTCAGAGACTCGATCTGCTGCCAGCGGTGGAGTTTCTCCCGCAAGGCCGCCGTGACCTCAGCCAGGGCCTGTCTGAGAGGGGAACGAGGCGAACATCAGAGAGATCAGCATTAGAGAACACAGACTCTGCTGGTTCCAGTCCGGTTATAAAATCCTAAAAACAAACGGCAGCACCAGACGACCTCCTAGCTACGGCTGGATGGAGACTCACTTGGCTGAGAGGATCTTGTGGTCGACGTCGTCCAGTGAAGAACTGTGAGCCACGTGGAACGTTCCAAACAGAGAACTTCTCTTCTTCTTGATCTTCTCTGCCTGGAACAGCATCAGCGTGAGCAAAGTAAGGAGTCATCTGCAAACATTATCATTTCCTAGAGTGACCCATCCTTGTGGTCTGGGTTCAGCTTTCCTTTCTTTGACCACTTTAAAACTGATGGATCTGTTCATTGTGAGGAAAACCCAAAGAAACGGGAACCGGATCAGGATATGTTGGACATGTTGGGTTTGGGTCAAACAGAAAGAGAAAACCAAAGCTTTCTGTCCATAATCAGGAAATCATTAGGAACATTTCTAAACGTCAAACAACTAAAAGAGAACTTTCTTATGAAGGCATTTGCTCTGACAGAGCAGGATATGGACCTCCTAGTTTATTTCGGTTCCTCACCCCTTCTCTGGCCTGCAGCAGCTGTCTCTCTGCGCTCTGTTTCTTGCTGTTGTAGTACTGAACTTCTACTTCATGCGTCAGCTGGAGCCACTTCTGCAGAGCCTCCGGCGGTGTCCAGCGAGCCCGGGACTCCAGCTCCCTCTCAGCATTCTTCAGCGCCATTCGGACCTGCCAGAAGAACGGAACAGCAGGGATCAGCAAAGGAACCTCTTAGAACCTACCCACTGATTGGTTAGAACCTGCAGAGAGGTGTTACCTGTTCCAGCTCCTGCTCAGCGTATTTCTGCCGGCTCCGCTCATTCTCGGCCCCCTTTCGCAGCTCACGGAGCCGCTGAGCTTCCTGCTTGGCTGAGTCGATCTCGCTCCGAAGCTGCTCCTCTACCTTCACCTTCTCCACCTGGACGTAGTGCTGCTCCTCCTGCGCCTGCTGCAATCTAAAAAGAACAACAGCAACAGATGAGAGAAGCTGGACAGAAATATCTGCACTTCCTCTGCAGCGAAACCAAACATTATGATGTCAAAACGATTAGGCACTAAACACACAAATGCATCAAACACAGAGGGGAGATAAACAGATAAAGAACAAGAAGTCATGAATCAGATAATAGACAGCAGTGAAAGGCTTGGACCCACTTAGATTTCTGAACGACTACTGATCAAAACAACATTAGAAAGAAACAGTGAATGACTATTAAACAATTGTTTTCATTTGTTTTTCAAACTGTAATATAGTTTTAATATATGGTTCTAATAACACATTAAATATTCTTTAAATTGTATTTTTCCAATATATCAATTTTTAATAGCTTGTTAAGATTAGAGGTCTTTTTTCTGTTCTGTTTCCAGCCTCTGTTATTTCTGTAATAAAGCTCCTTCTACAGTGCATTCAGAACACTTTGAGAGGTCTGGCTTACCTGCTATGCAGATGATATTTAGTTATAAATCCCTTCTAAACCTCTGGGTGTATTCAAAATCGGCTGTCCTGTTTAAATGTTAAGGCTGTTAAACAAGCTGGATGGTTAAAAATAGTATCCAACTTGATAAAAAAAAAAAAAAATAAAGTTGTGACCGTTTGTGACTAAAATTACCATAAAAGCTCAGTTAATGGAAAGTCTTGGTATTCTAGACTCTTTCATCATGTTTTCCACTTGAAAAATTTGCTTTCATTTGAAGCATTGATTTTCAGTTTTTGTCTCTTCTGAAATATGGTTAAGTTAATTAGTTTATTATTAGACCGCCTCCAGACTGCCACCATCAGACAAAGTTTGATTTTAAGGTTCTTTTAGTGAATTATAAATGTTTTAATCGTGTTGGATGTTGCTCTCTATACATCTACGTATCTACTTATTTATCCGTATCATTTATTCATTTATATTTACCAGTTAACTTTTATTTATATATTTATTTTTGCATTGCCTTTTTCTTTTTATCTTGTTTTATTCCAGTATTTTACTTTGGTTAACTCTTTTATTTCTACTTTTAGTCTTAATGTGTTTATTGTTTTTAAGGATACTTGATTTTATTTGTTTCTATTACCTGTTTAGGCATGTTTAAACTTTTAACTCCAGTGTTTCCTCATGTGGGTCATCCACGATGGGGGCTCCGCCTGCTCAACCTGCAGGGTTGCTCCCATTGTGATCATCCCTGTCTGGAGGGCCAGCGGTCCCGTGGTCGTGGCGTGGACCCTGGGTTTCCCTGATCTGGGTGGTTGCACCCTCTGTGGTTGTGGTGGGGCTGGCCTCTGGTGTGGACGGATCCCCAAGGTACCACTTCCTCACAACAGTGTCAAGCCAGTTTTTTACTTTTATTTTCAGTTGAGTGACGAAGGGGTTAGAGTTCACGGGGAGAAGGGGAGGGGTGGGGAAGGGAACCGTTTGTGTGTGATTGTGTGACTGTGAGAAAGGTGTGTGTGCTTGTTCTCCTTTTATTTATGTAAACCTCATGTGTGTTGACTTTTTTTTAAACTGTTTTTAAATTGTAAAGCACTTTGTGTTGCTGCAAGCAGGAAAAGCGTGTTATAAATAAAGTTTGATTGGATTTATTTTTTTCTTTCTTCAGTTTGGAGAACTTCTTGTCATTTTAAGATTTTGCATCTTCGTTGTTTGGTTTGATCCGTTTCTGCCAAAACCAGAAGTTGGTCATAAAGATCTACAATAGGAAGAAGCTGGAGTCTCTGTTCTTTGGCAGGTTCATAGTAGCACCGCCTGCAGGTGGCGCTGCAACCCCATCTGAAGAGTAAGTCACTGTGCGTTACTATTTTTGGAGTTGAATTATTTCAGAGAGGAAAAAGAGCTGAAGCTGAAGATCAGCTGACTGAGACCAAGTGAAGCTGGATTCTGGGTTGCAGTCTATCCGAGTGAGGCTTTTCAGTGAAATACAATAGCAGCGGGTCTGCTGGTGAGGTACAGGTGGAAAAATGTATTAACAGACAGGCTTTAAAGAGTAAAAGGTTCTAACTCTGAGCCTTCTGAGTAATATATCAGTTTCTGAACCTTTTTCTGTTCCAAGTTTCTGGTGTGTAAGAGATAAAGCATTCAGAACAGAAAGGAATTTATCTTATTGTGGACCAGAGAAAACAACCCTGCATCAAGAGGTCCAAGCAGGCCAGGAAGCCAACACTAATGGATTCATATGATCGGCTTAGTCCCACTGGATCCACGAGGGTTGGGCCACAGCTTATATTTGCTTTCAAGCAGCCAGAACTTCCTCTAATCTTCAAAACCGATCTTGATCTGTTGATCTCCGGCTTTCTGAAGGGTTCTTCAGACTCAGATACTTGACTAAAACTCCTTGTTACCAACAGTTTCTCACAAACTTGTTTACATTTCTTTGCTCTTGGTAAATATGAAAAATCCCACAGATAACATTGTCTAAGAAAACCAAACAAACCAAACAGGATTTCAGTTCCAAAGAACTCCTAGCTGAAAACTTGGCATACAGCAGATGAGGAAGTTCCCTCCGGACCTTTGTTGTTTTATTCAGACCTTAAATGCATGGATTTTCTTTTGTCCTTAAACACATCTAATGCTAATTTTACATATTACTGAGGAAAGAAAAAAAATGAAACCAAACAGCCAATATATTCCTCATTAGATGAAAAAGCATACTTGGTTCTGGCTAATAGCAGGTACTGATTCATAGTGGTGCTAGGATCCAGATTCAGTAGAAAGGGAGAGAACTCATACCTTCAGTCGCCAGGCTTTGTTCTCATAGTTTTTAGACCAGACAAAACACCTTCATCCAGTTACAACAGATGTATGGGGACAATATTATGCTGATCCAGAAGGAAAAAAAAGCTGTGAAAAAAAGTCTTTTTAATAGGCTTTCTGTTCGTTCGTGTTAAATCTTAGTTGTGCCTTTGCAGCTCCTTACTGCTCTTGGTAGCCCAACATGACATTTTCAAACTATTTTCCACTTAAGGTGCATTCAGAACAAACTTTTTTTTATGAGTCAAAAAGATGTTTAACAACTTAACTTGGACGTTTGTGCACTTTGAAACCAGAAAACTGACGTTTGTGAAGCAAAGTGTGTATAGACACGTCTGACGCTGTTTTAGAGGAACTAGCCTGTTATTTCCTTTACTGGATTCTTGTGTCCAATAGCAGATGCAGTGAAGTGAACCAATTCGCTTTATTTACTATGATCAGAGAGCAAAAGTAGTTTTAGATTTATTTAAGAAAGTACAGCTCAAAATGTCCTCAATAAACTCAGCTGTTTTGAGCAGAAGAGCCCCACATACAGGCTGGTCTTGTTGCTGTGCTAACAATTAAGTAGCACTGGGAATACAGTTCCCACTGCCGCTCATAGCAGCTGACTGTAAACATACAAGAGGAGAGACTGCAGCCTGGATGCAGTGACCGTCTCCCTTAAGCTTCTCTGATTGGTTCATTCATAGCTTCTAGCTGCTGAAATTCAGATTGTTTGTTGGTTTGGACAGACTGGACTACCCAAGGCTGAAATGCGCCGTTCCAGACGCTTGAAACGTGCCAGGGGTCCACTCAATGCCCCCAATAGAGGACATGCAGCAGATGTCATTGAATCACATGACACCAGTGACTCCTCCTCCTCGGACGGCAAAACAAACCTTGTGTACCTCGAAAACGACTAGCAGCTATTGCAGTTTTTCTCCATAACACCTCTAACACAAAATACAACAAAAATATGGTAAACTCATGCTCAGCATATGGGTGTATCAACCAACAAGAAAGAAAGGACAGTATCTCACATTATTGTCTCCATAAAGACTGTGAAGAGACAGAGCTAGAACCAATTTCAACCAGCGAAATCTGCAGCAATCTCTTCTTAAACGGGTAGTTATGAATAAATTATTCTTGTAGAGTTTGTGTTTCATTTAGAAAGATGTGGAAATAGCCTCTGTCGCTAGCTAGAAACAAAAGGAGATGTTAAACTTTCTTTATTAGCATGGAGGCTTTACTCGCCCCTGCCCCCCCGACATGATAGGTGTCACCTTTGTATTTAAAATGTTTGAGAGCGACAAAATATTGAGTAAGGTTTCAGACCAGGAGAAAACATCCCGGTATGAATAGCTAACAGCTGATATAACAGCCTGATTCACAGTAAGTCCACCATGCTGCCCTCCTTCCAACTAATGATGCAGCGCTTTCCAGCCCTCAGTGAACACGAATTAGCTGTTGGCATGTAAACTTTTAGAATTGCTTTTCCTGAAAAGTAAGACTGGCGATTCAGCAAATAATTATGCAAGTCGTGGTAGGTGATGTCAGACGGATATCAGTAGTGGATGAGCAGGCAAATTATAGGGAATTATAGGGAAGCTTAATGACATATTTTAGCTTTGATGCTATTATATAAGGGATATGCACAGCCAGTTTTTTTTTTTTTTTTTAGCTTTTTACGGCACTAGCGGCTCGTTTTTCTGACAGTAGGCCGACAGGAAAGGGGGTATGAGAGAGGGGGAGAGACATGCGGGAAAGGACCACAAGCCGGATTCGAACCTGGGTCACCCGCGTCAAGGAATAAGGCCTCCGTACATGGGTCGTGCGCGCTAACCACTGCACCACCTGCACAGCCGCAGTTTTCTTTTAAATACACAACACACCTAGGAAAATGTTTAACTATGTAGCCAGTTACATATGAAAAACATGGAGGACAAGTAACAGCTCAGAGTACTAACAGTTCACAAATATATCACCACAATTAACATACTTAGAAAAACTTGGAGAAGAAGTTGTAAACAACTGTTTTCTACTTCTTCGTGGAGTGGTGATCTAAGCTTGTTGTCTGATTTCTTCTCTACACTTATCCAGATCTGGAATGAGTTTATGGTCACCTGGTGACATAGTGATGAACAGCTGGGTGTTGTCTGTGTCGTTATGGTGACTGATGTTATAAAGATATAAATTAGGTAGCATGGAGGTACTGAATAGGAGGGGCCCTAAGATGGAGCCTTGGGGAACGCCACATGGGATTTTTCCTGTCTTTGGTGTAAAGCTACCAACTGACACTAAAGTCCCTGCCCTTCAAGTTGGATTTAAACCAGTCCAGTTCTGGACCAGAAAGGCTGTCCAAGTTTTCTAGTTGCTCTAATAAAATGCTGTGATCAACAGTCAGATGTTGCACTGAGGTCCAATAACACCAGAACTGTGGTTCTCCTTAGGAAAGCTGAGGGTAAACATGGAGACAGCAGGAGGGAGAGTGTGGTTGGTATAAGATTTCTTCTAAAACCAGTTCTATCTGAAGACAATCTCGACAGCCTTAATATGGACATACAGACTGTCCATTTATCTTTCTGAGAGTTTTCAGTAAAGACCTTAGCAGATTGTTGCAGTCTCTGGTTCTTTACAAGGTTTTCCTGTAGAAAGAGGAACTCAGGCACGACAGCTGAGGTGAAGCCAATATATATCAGAGGAAGCAGAGTGTGTTAGCTAACATGACATGTCACAACATGCCTCAGTAGGTGTTGGGGTTTCTGCTCAGAGGCGGCGGCGTGTACGTCAGGTAGCTGTGTGTGTGTCAGAATGAAGACTGAGCTGCTGGCTAGTCTTTGCCCATATAAGGAACAAAGCTCCAGCAGTGGCTGTTCACACAAATTACAACCATCATTTCCTTCTCAAGGCTGCAGCTTTTTCATAATATAAACAACATTTAATACTGAAATAAATCAAATCTCATAGTTTCTGAGACACACATACAGTATAAGACCAACGGCAGTGGTATTTTCTGTGGTAGCAGCAGTAAGGTCACGGCATTGTGATACATGGTGGTATTTTTAGCTGTAGTGGGGAGTATTCACCTAATTCTTTCTGTGTAGCCATCACCTAAAAATAACTCAGAGTCCTGGTTGGATTCATGAGTACAGTCTGACTGCACTGCTACAGTTCAGAAAGGCTTTTAGAATTCAGAGTTCTCCTCTCGTCCAGCTCCCTTGCGGTTTCTGTCCTCCCTGAAGTGGTTTTCTTTGGAAGCATTATAATATAAGACTTAAATATTCAGGAGAGTCACAAGGCATAATGTTGGGACCCCTTATCTTTATAAGAAAGCCAAACTTCAATCAAACCACACATCTTAAACCAACCTCCTCTAATGAATCTATAGCTTTCAGGTGGGAATAAAACAAGCAAAACTCGGGTGGTTGTCACAAGCAACCAGTGAAGAAACAAAAAAATGTAACTCCACTGCGGGTGGATGCTCTTGCTATACGTCTACAGAACTAAATGCTGATTTTTTCGGTTCATAATAAAAGTTCTGCATGACATTTGTGTGTGCAGGTTTAGAAATGCCACAGTTGGGGTGGACTTACTTAGCTTGCAGGTCCAGCAGACTTTGTTCGGCCCTCTGCAAACCCTCCAGGTCCTTCACCAGCTTCCCCAGGTCATCTCTGGACTTCCTGGTTTGGATGTAGGCGAACCAGCAGCCGCCTAGTGCCATCAGCACAGATAAACCAAGAACCAGATCCTTCCATTGGTTTTGCTGACCTGTTCACACAGAAATAACCCAGTCAGGACAGCACCTCTAAAGTACTCCATAGGTTATATTTCTAGTAGTCGTCGTCTTTTATTAAACAAAATGGGTATTTTTAGAAGAATATTTGTTGTTTTGGTACCAATGGCAACGCTAAGAGTATCTCAGGGCCGGCCCAAGCCTCTATAGGGCCCTAAGGGGGCCCCCCTAATTCTGCTTCCATCTATTGCTGTAATCAACAGTTTGATTATCAGAGCATTACACACCTACTAAAAACTCACTGATAACTGTTTTCGATTTGTATGCATCATCCAGTGTTAAAGTAATAAAAACACAGTGTGCAGTTTATTTACAATGAAAATTTTCATGGTTTGTACTTTTTGGTTTCAACCGGAACAACAAAGTGCAAAAACAACCTGTAGTGCAAGAACACCAATTAACATAGCATCAATAAATAAAATGAACTAATTAAATTGTACTAGACAGACACAATCTAATCGAATATACAGAAATATACACTGCTCAAAATAATAATAGAAACACTTAGAACTTATCTTAATGATCTGAATTAATGAATATTTGTAGAAATATGTAGAAGGTGGCAACAATAAAACTCACACAAAAATCGTCAACGGAAATCCAATATATTAACCAATGGAGGCCCGGATTTGGAGTCACACACAAAAAGGAACACCACAATACAGGGTGATCCAACGTTGATTTAATGTCCTTAAAAAAGGTCAAAATGAGGCTCAGTATTGTGTATGGCCTCCATGTGCCTGTATGACCACCCTAAAACACCTGTGTATGCTCCTGATGAGGTGGTGGATGATCTGAAGATGCGATCAATCTGATTAAAGGTCTGGGGAGTGAGCCTAGCCTCAAAGCTTTCATCTTGCAATGAACTGTTGACACAATTTAGCTACATGGGGTCTAGTGTTGTCCTGCAATTGGAGGAACCCAGCACCTACAACATCGGCATATGGTCTCACAAGAAGTCTGAGGATCTAATTTCGGTACCTTATGGCAGTGATTCTACCACTGGTGAGCACATGAAGGGCTGTGCAATCCTCCAAAGAAATGCCACCTCAAGCCATTACTGACCCACTGCCAAAGTGGTCATGCTGATTGCTCTCCACGGTGTTTCCAGACTTACTTGGTCTTACATATCTGTCACATGTGCTCAGTTGTAAACCTGTTTTCATCTGAGAAGAGCACAGGGCCAAGCGTCCTGCCCAGTGTTGAGGCTGTGAGTACAACCCTCATCTGTATTCACCAGGCTCTCATACCATCCTCATGGAGTCAGTTTCAAACAGTTTGTGCAGAAATATGCACATTTGTGGCCTGCTGGAGATCAATCTGCAGGGCTCTGGCAGTGTTCCTCTTTGCACAAAGGTTACTGGGTTCTGTCCCTCCTATGGCCTCCTCCACGTCTCCTGGTAGCGTCTCCAGCTTCTGGACTCCAAGCTGAAAGACACCGCAAACCTTCTTGCCACAGCTCGCATCGATGTGCAATCCTGGATGAGCTGCACTACCTGAGCCACATGTGTGGGTTGTAGAGTCTGTCGCATGCTACCATGAATGTGAAAGCGCCAAAAAAATTGCATTTGATAAGATTATGTGAAATTGTCAATCAATGTTGCTTTCTAATTGGACAGTGTGATTTCAAAGAAGTTTCATTTAATTCAAGTTGTATTGTGTTGTTTATGTGTTCCCTTTATTTTTTTGAGCAGTGTATAAAAATGTTTATCTATTGAGACGTTTAAACTGATTATTCCCGATAGTCTATCTGACTTTAAAACCGGTAATCTTTTTTTGAATGTACAAGTAAAGATTTCTACATTGTAGGGTATATTCTTTTATGTAAAAATAAATAAACAATTTCATCACGATGCTATATTTTGAACTATATTTAGATAAAAAAAAATGTCACACAAGCAATACAATGAAATAAACAATTTGTCTTGGGGGCCCCTAGTTGCCCTGGAGCCCTAAGCAGTCACTTACTTCGCCTGGCCTTGGAGTATCTGACGGGTTTAAAACTTTATTCCGATCTTATCGTCAGAAAGCTCCACCTATTTGGTTGAAGGATTTTAGTTGTCTACAGTTCTGTTTAAAACCTGTCAAAGTTTGGGTTTTAAAAGAAGCTCAAAGAACCATTGATTAAGACTATTTTAAAGGATTATAATCATATCATGTATTTAAGCACAAAGGGGACTACAGAGCAGGACTTTCATTTGACCTAAAACTAACTCTGGTGTCTCTCCCAGTTGTCCCTCCATCCCTGTTCCTTCCAACTACTATCCTACTTGGACCTGAATATTGGACCAAGGAGGTCTTCTAGTTACCTCCCCTTAGGAGGAGACCTGGGAACAGACCAACGACTCGTTGAACAGACCGTTTATCATGGCACATGGCTTGTTCAGATGAGCTGGAAGAAAAAGGCTGAGAGGAGAAGACTCGGCTGAGGCTGGTCTCAGGACGGTTGGACGGAGTTCTGGGATAGATACTAACACCTAAATCTCACCCATTTAAAAGTTTTCTTATATTTCTTTTCAATTTCCTACAAAAGTTACCTTCTATTTTCTAATCCTCAACCATTTCAGACCCATTTCCAAATAAAGGCTGCACAGGGGCATCCCTTTACATTCAGAGTTTAGCAAACTGAAAATCAAGACTAATGAACAGCTTTGTTGTCAATGAATCAGATTAAACTGGATTTGTTCTTTAACAGATTTAATCTAATATAAACTGACTGATGCACAGAGAGTCTGGGATCACACCTGGTGGTGGTCCGAACAGAACAATGTCCAGGGCCTTCAGCTGCAGCTTCTGAGCATGACTTCTGTCCATGATCTTCAGCAGGGAAACGGTCAGAGTGACGTTCTTCACCGCCAACCTGCAACAAGGAAGTGGAGGGCAGGACAGAGAGGTGGAACCTGCAACTGATTCTGGTTCTGAACCCAATCTGTGTTCTGTAGTGGGAAAACCAGAAAGTTCTCTGGTTATTAACCTTCCTTTAAATGAGTTCCAGAACAGACAGAACTAGTGTGGGAACGGAGAACAGTAATGAGCAGAGACGGTAAAAATAAACGCAGAGATCCATCATGTGACTGAAGGTCCAGCTAAAGTAAACTTTGGTTTTCTTCAGGGGCTTAGAAGACGTCCGTGGGACGAACTGCAGACTTTACACCTGACAAACTGTCAAAACAGACACAAAACAAAGCAGCTCTGGACCGGAGAGAAAGAACCCACAGACAGAACCTCTGATCAGGCTGAACTTTAACCCTTCAGTGGTCCGTGGATCTTCTCTGAGGTTCAGAACACATGCAGTTGGACTCAGAGTGGACTCTGCTGAGCCAGTACCCGATTCTATTTTGGGGTATCAGAGAAAGGGGGCTGACAGATAGTTTTTGGATTTCTAAGCATAAATCTTGATCAGTTCTGTGAGGTACTGACTCATAAAATCCTATTAAATGGGAAAAATGTGACAAAGATCCAGTTTCAGGTCCGAGGTGTTCACCCTTTCACTCCCAGCCTCTGTATTGGGGTTCAGTACACAGAGTGGTTCTGATTGATCCAGTTCAGTCTGTTGTTACCTGGGCAGTGCTCTGCCATCCAGCTGGTATTTCCTGAAGCTCTCTGCATACTGAGGAAGCTCCACGCTGACCACGAGCCACTCCTCCACCTGAGGCGCCGTCCAGTTGTACACTGAACACACAGAACAAACCGGGCCGATCCATCAGCACACAGGAAATACCTGCAGAGTTCTGCTACAGCTCAGGTCCAAACCCAACTCTGCTCCGTTGAAAGTAAACAGTCTCTAATCCAGCCGGTCATTCTGGAAAATGGAGCTGGAAGAATGCACGGGTCCAGAAATAGGATTTTGGCTTTGCACGGTTCTTGGTTCCTTTCTCAGTCTGTTTTATGTTTAGTTAGAAATATGTTTCTCATGTTTCTTTTTTAAATCCAACCCATACAGGATGAGAACAAATCCAGTTAGTCACAGTAAAAGCTGAGCCTATAGCTATGTCTAGGAGAGAAACAAGACTCAACACTGAAAAACAGCCCAAAAAGTTTGCAAATTATCATTGTAGCCCACATTGTTATCAGGAGTCCGAAAAAATTACGGAGTCCCACAGAGTTTTACCGCCAACGTAAATAAAAATCTTAGTGCTGTTAACTTTATCCTTAGCCAGCAGTTTCTGCCCATTCTGGCCCCTGGTGTTAGGGTTAGCTAACCTTAACTCCGGTAATTAAAAAAAGAAAGTCAGCATGGGCCCAACACTCTTTCATAATTGTTAAAAGAGGCAGGTGAATAAGTGAATATCTGACACAAAGAGGAGACTTAAACAGAGAAGCCCTAAAGCTAATGCTAAGCTAATGGTAGACTAGTGACACCTTATCATGGTTAAAAAAAATAAACACATGGAAGAGTGGAACAGTAGAAAGTGAACACCACACAGCAAAGATCTGCAGAAAAAAATCCGGATGTGATACAATAAACCAGCCACATGTTTTGGTTCTGTATCATCAATAGAGCAGAATGGAACCATTGCACCTATAAATCCTGCAGAAAGCTTTGGTTTGTCCCACTCACCTTCTGAGCCCTTCCAAGTGCTCCACATGTCCTCCACGCTGATGTGCAGGTCGGCCCGATGGAAACTGTTATGTTTGAGTTTCGGGTCGTGGTACTTCAGGTCCTCCCTGAGAAACTGAGGAGGGAGAGGACATCAGGAGCAGGACTTTAATTGCACAGCTGCTGGTCAGAGCTGTCTCACCTCATCCGTCTCCATGGTGTCCACGGTGCCGTCCGCATCGTCGTCCATCAGCTTGTGGATGCTGCGGATGGCTTCGAAACTGAGGAGGGAGTTTTCATCGCCACAGAGCTGTGGGTCGATTGCACACAGGTCTGCAATAGAAACATCAGACAGAAACATCAGGTAAACAAAGCGGTCCACATTGGACCAGTCTCAGAACTAAAGTTTGGAGTCCATTTAAACAGTTCTGAACAAAATAAAAGAATTAAAATCTTTAAATTGTTGCGCTTTAAAGAACAAAGGTTGAATATTTATTCTTAAATGAACGATCCATCAATCAATCCAGGTATGATCAGCTGATCAACGGTAATACGTCTTCAATAAAAACTGTGAAACAGTCCTTTATTTAATCGGATGCTGTCCTCAGCATGACGGGTAGAAACGGTTCTACGGAGTGAACCGGGCCTCATGTTGCTCTGGTTCTGCTGCTCAGTTTCACCTTCAGTTTAGCTGTTTGGGTTAAACTCTTTCCTGACAAAATATTCAACATTAATAAACCACACAGAACCAGAACCAGAACGGTCGCCTGCCTGGCACCCAGAAGCAGCAGAGACTCCATCCAATCTACAGCTGCAGAGGTTGCTATGGAAACACATGTTCAGTGCTGATATTTGGTCATTTTCAGTTGGTCTGACTGATCCACTGTCCTCAGATAAACCCAGTTGAGACTCAAGTCTGACTGTTTCTGACCACCTAAAAGTTCTGATCCATCCCATGTTCCTTCCAATCAGCGACATCCTTCTATGATCCACAGCTCAGACAGGACAATTCAACGTTCAAAGCTGGAAGAGAAATCCTGAGCAGGTCTGGATCCAGAGGAGGTTCTACCGGGTACAGATCAAGCCCGGTCTGTTACCTCAGCAGCTCTGACCCGGTAACTGTTGGTCACATGAACCATATGAAGTTGGAACATGATTAGAGTCCAGGGGAGTGAATACTTTTCTAGAAACTGGAGCGATGGAGTCCAAACATCAGGGAGTGACTGGGGCACAGTGGGGGGAGTCCTCTCACCATTGCAGGGTTGTTGGTTTAATTCCAGCAACCAACTCTCAGATGTCTGTGTGCCCCTGAGCAAGGCAACTGATCTGAGGTCACCTACAGATCTGCAGATTGGAGGATGAATGAGGGGCTTTATGGAAACAGTACATTTAGGAAGCTCTTCAGTCCATTGAACACTGAGCTACATTTCTCTAAAGGCCATGAGAACAAAAACAAAAAACAAAACAGAGTCTCTGGATGTAAAAATAATGTTCCATCTTCTGCTAAGGAAAAGTGGATTCAAAAAGCTCACCAAAAGCATCTGTTGATGTTTAACTCTA
The DNA here is from genome assembly GCA_034780135.1 of Jordanella pulchra. Lineage (NCBI taxonomy): Eukaryota > Metazoa > Chordata > Actinopteri > Cyprinodontiformes > Cyprinodontidae > Jordanella > Jordanella pulchra. The sequence continues at coordinate 38,440 of JAUZNJ010028916.1, read as the reverse complement.
CATCCAGGTATCAGCTGGAGGCAGACCTTAAGAAAGCAAATAAAACTTTACCTAAACTTATAACAACTAAAGAACAACAACAAGAAGGAGAAAGTGAAAACAAGACAAGAGGGAGTTCCTGTCTGTCACCAGATGACAGACGGAAACGTGTCTGTAACTCCAGAGAAGCTAAGTGATCACTAACGCTTGTCCTGACACCTGCAGCACAGGTCGGTTCGGCAACATCTCTGATGTTGAAATGGGGCGCAGGTTCCCTGTGGTCCACAGAGACGGCGCCACAGAAGAAGAAAGGGTCAACAGATGGGATTAACTGAGCAGCTGGGAGACAAAAATACCCTCAGAGCAGAATCAGGGCAGATTGTGGAGTTAAAGTCAGCGGAACCTCAAGGAACTACACTTCCCATGATGCACCCTGAGTTCATAATGCTTCATGTTCCTCTTCCTAAAAAGACAGACATGAAAAGTGTACTGGACTGAAACAGAGTGAAAAAGCATCAAAAGTCCTAAAAACTCCAAGATCTTCAGGAGGCCTGAAGATCTGCCGATCTAGATCCCTTAGGAGAGTCAGAAGCAGAGAACTGGAGTGGGCTTTAACAGAACTTCTGCTGCTCAGTGCTGGAAAAAAAAGGCCCATATTAAGACTCCATTTCCATAACCTCTACTTCTTGAGTGGGTGGAGCCAATGTTTGCAGCCTTCACACATGTAGAAGCAATGACTCTGTTTTTGTTGCTTCGTTTCCTGTGACAACGTAAAGCAGCTATCTTAAGGAAGCTGTGGTTAGCTGCCAACGGCTAGCTCCCACGCTATCACTGCTGCACAGCTCTTCATCATCAGCACCTCAGAGTCCAAACGGACTCGGCTCATAGATCCGGCGGCTGCAGGCATCCATCGCTGGAGAACAAAACTAGGAGAGCTGAGATCAGAAACCAGACAGCTCCATCTGACTCTACAGGCCTCAGTCAGCAGGTCAGAGGTCACTGGATAAGTGTGGCAGCAGGACGAAGGTCAGCGAGGCTGCAGCTGAATGAAGCTCAGAAGATGTTGGAGCCTAATGAGAAGAACCACGTCAAACTAACTGACTGCACAGTGAAGGCAGGTTTTGATTTGGGCCACAGGACCTACATACAAACACACTTAGACTGGAAGGATCTGTTCCTGCTTTTCATCAATTCAAAATTAAAATTTGGGGGAGGGGGGGTGCTCATAATGTGATCCCAGAGGTCGACCGGGGACCAAAAAACATAATAAAATACACGAATGTTCCCTAAAAATCAGCTGATTATTTTAAGAACTATTTTATGATTAAAATATTAAATGTAACATTAAATTGTAAAATGAAAACTAAATATGTTAAAATCCAAAAAATATATATTTTTATATAATTAATTAATCTTCATATTTATCTTATTATTAATTATTTATCACCTTTATATATATTTTACTAAACATATACAACAGGGCTGACATGAGGATGGATCTGAGAACCAACTCACGACCACCTGGAGGGTCCTGTACCCCAGTTTGGAAACCCCTGCTCTAAGCTATCAGAACCAGTTAACCTTCAGCTGATCCGGACTGAAGGTTTCCAACAGGTTCTGGTACGTTAACTGCCTCATTATCTCATTTTGTTTATTTTTTTTAAGAACAGCAGCTGGTCGCGTTTGGTACCGACCTCAAACAATCTGGGTCCATCAGGATGGAGGGGACTCTGACGAGCCCGCTTGTCCTGAACTGCCTAACCAACCCAGCCATAAAGTTTTCTGGAAGCAAGAAGTTTCCAATTTCTGCAAAATAGGAAACCAGCACGGACTGGTGGTACTGGTTGGTGTGGATTAAAGCTTGGTTCTGAGTTCTTCCATCCGGATCACCGGATCACAGGTGAGCAGCTTTGATAGTTGGGTCATACTGCTTGCCGTATGGTCCAAATATCTGAGACACTAATGAGGGTCTAATGAGGGTCCTGTTACCTGAAGTGGTGCTGCCGTTGGTAACCGGCTGCTGATGCTGGGGGTGCTGGTGGGCTTGGTCACTCTCGTCATATCCGCTGTGAGTTGCCACACACACACTGAGCACGCTCACACACACCAGCCACACACACTTCATACCTGAGGACAGAGAGGAAGCTCTGTTAGACCTTTCAAAATAAGAGATGTTGAAGCAGCCCACAGGATCTGGAGGTCCTGATGAAGGTCCTGTTAGTTCTGAAGCAGCACAGCATGTCAATCCGGGGCTGCAGACCTTCGTTCTGACTAGGAGGGTCTAAGGAACCAGCTGGAGATGTTCCCTCTGCCTCCAAGTTCTCTAGATCTCAGTCTAAAAGGGCCTTCCTTTAATGTTCTGAACTTCCAGGAGCTAAAGCAGGCATGTCCATAGTCCGCCCTGGCTTGCAGGTTTTAGATGTTTCCTGCTTCAGCTCTCCTGATTTCCAGCGGTAGCTGCTTAACATGCTTCTGCTGAGCTGCAATCACCAGAACCAGCTGTGCTGATGCAGAGAAACCTCTAAAACCTGCAGAACAGCAAAGTTGACCTCAGATGTCAACCTTGGGAAGGCCTGGTTTAGAGGAACATCTGCTACCTTCAAGATCAGATCTTTTCCAAGAATGTCCAGCACTGCGTCACCAGAACCCAGACTCCAAATGTGTGTCTGAAGAAGAGGAGGGTTTGGATCCTGACCCGCATCCAACAGTCAGACTGATGATTCTCCAGGATCCAGACCTCCTTACCACTGGTCTCCTCAGAGACAGAAGGAAAGGGCAGCTTCCTCCTAGAGAAGATTCCCACAAAGCTTCATCTGAAAAGCTAAATCGGAAATGCTGGACTGAAAGCAAACTGAAATCACGCTTCCTGGATACCAAGAGTTAATAGACCAGAAAGACCATAAGAACAATAAAACCAGAGAGCAAGAGGAAAATCCAATCAATCATCTATGGATCATCTACCATCTGCTCCCTTCCTAGAAAAGTTTGTCAGAGGTCAGAGGTCAAACAGCTGTTAACTTTCCCACCAACTTCACCATCATCATCATCATCGTCACCACATTCAGACTTTGCTCATCTTCACCCACCTATGCTGAGCTGCTTCTTTACTCCATCGGTCCGGTCCAACTGGGCCAGCAGCTGATCGATCAGAGTTTGATCCTCAGCAGCGCAGAGGAGCGACTCTCAGAAAAAAACTGAGTCTGAAAGAGAAAAAAATCAGTAGATCCGCCCGCGATGCGTTCAAAGATCCGGAAAAGCTCCGAATTAAGAGTAACAAACTAACAGGTTCCCGTTTCAAAGAGAAACAAAGATCGGACGGATTTAACGATGACGCCAAACTTATAGTCGACAGCAGTTATGATGAGATTATTATTATCATTTACGTTTTGTATTTTTAAATAATTTAGGTGGAATTGAAGAAATTAATGCCACACTTAACTAAGTTTAAATCGTATAGATCATTTTTTACTGGAGCAATTTAATTTAGTAGAAAACTAAAGAAAATGGTCGGACAGTTTCAAGTGAATAATTAGAATAAAGGTTAAAATCCCTTTACTTTAATAAAGAAAAACACTTTCAAACATTTTATAAGTTCTTGTTGTATTATTAACAATAACAATTTAGTTAACATTTCATTACTTAATGAAAGCTTAAACTGTTGACGAATTTTAGATTTTCACGTTATACAGATTTATGGAGCTCCGTAGAACCAGGAGATGATTTCCTATAATTTCTTTCCATTTTCCCACTGCACGGAAACGTAGCATTATCCAAACATGCTGTCATGTCGCCATCTTTTGGCCAACCAGAAGAGGTGCAGGCAGGAACTCAAAATTAAGGGAAGAGAAATCATCAAACTCAGAAGTTTAACTAAAAAAAGTTCAGCTTTAAAAATAATTTCCGCTCCGTCTGCTATAACAGTACGCTCACATATATATGTAGAGAAAAAAAAAACTTAATCCAAATCATCTCAATATTCCCAGACAACAGTTATCATAGGATGTAGCGATACTAATAGATTCCCTTTGCTTCCAATATATGCTAAGCTAACCATTTTCAAAGCACCGAGAAAGGAGGAGGAGCAGCGACAAAATTAGAGGAAGGCAGGAATTACAACAAGCAGCGAGAACTTAAGGGAACAAAAACTCAAGAAAACAAAACATAACTGCAGTAAGATTAGAAAAACAGAAAATGTAACCACAAAGATGTTACGGAAGAACCTTGTCCACTAGACCAGAACCACAGACAGGAAACCTCCGTTTAAATTTAACCCCAGACAGATTAGAAAATACATAAAAATGCCGAAATTAGAAAGAAAGGAACAAAGAAACACACACAAAAAAATTAAGCACAAAATGAACCAAAAAGAAGAAAAAAGAAAGTTTAAAAACAGACTCAAATCAGCTCTGAGAAAACAAAGAAAATAAATCAGCTCTTATTTCACAAAAAAAACCACAGAACTAAAGATTAAAGAAAAACTACTGAGAAAAACAACAAGAAACAGAAGAAAAACTAGATTAAAAAGATAAAACAGAAGTATACAGCTTCATGAGGCCTTTAAAGCACTCAGACACACACCTGTCTTCCCTACCTGTCCATCAGAGCGGAGTGGGCGGGGCTTTACTGTCATTCTGCAGCCATTATCAGTAATCTACCTCACAGTTTATTTCTAATGTTTCTCAACACACATATACACACACTGAAACTTCCTCAAACTGTAACTCCACCACTTCCCCCCGGACTTCCTCCTCCTCCTCCTCCTCTTAACCCCCACCCACCCTGTCACAGTGATACAGATCCACTGACACACACACACTCACCCTGACACACTCCTCCACCCGCAGCAGGACGGAGCGGCGCTGAAAGCCCAGAGAGAAGGACTAATGAGCGGTGAGTCTGTCAGAGTTCAGCCTGCAGCTCCGTTAGTCCGGATTCTATCTGTGTTTGTTGTAATGTGTGTGTCACGCTGCGTTCTGCCGGTGTGTGTCTCCTCCTGTCATCCAACCTCTGAATGGACCTCTGGCTCTATTCAGCTGATAGATCTGTCTTCCTCCTCTGGACGATCAATAATCAGATTGTTTGTGTGTGATTGTTTCTAAGCAGGAAACTGGAGATGGAGAGCGACCACTCCCTGTGTTTGTGTGTGTGTGTCTCACTTCTCCTTTCGAACCTTTTCACCATCAGAACCTCTCAGAAACCCTCACTGACCTCTGCAATTTTAAACTGTTCAACAATGTTTCACATTTACTTAATGAAACGTTGGCAAACAGAAGAGCAGGAGTCCAGGAAATTAGAGGCTGAGAGAAAAAAAAATCAGGAACTGCAGGAGAAGAGGAAGAGCTTGTTCTACTTCAGCTGTTCAGAGCCTGACCCGATGGTTTCATCAGGAACGTTTATTGGCTGGTTCCTTGAAGTAAAGCTATAAGCAGAGAAATATGTTGAGAAAGAACAGGGTAGAGCTAAACAGCATCTTGACAAATACTTTAACTAGGACAGTAACACCAGAGACTCAAAGCTGAAAACTAGGGCAGTTCTCCAAAGTTTCCATGAATTGAACCTAAATGTTTCTGATTCGGGCTGTACAGTGGCACAGCTGGTAGAGCTGTTGCCTTGCAGCAAGAAGGCCCTGGGTTCAATTCCCAGTCCGGGGTCTTTCTGCATGGAGTTTGCATGTTCTCCCCGTGCATACGTGGGTTCTCTCCGGGTTCTCCGGCTTCCTCCCACAGTCCAAAAACATGACCTGTTAGGTCAATTGGTCTCCCTAAATGTGAGTGTGTGTGCATGGTTGTTTGTCCTGTGTGTCTCTATGTTGCTCGGCGACCTGTCCAGGGTGTACCCCGCCTTTCGCCTGAAACGCAGCTGGAGATAGGCACCAGCAACACTCCCGACCCCATTAGGGACAAGGGTGTAAAGAAAATGGATGGATGTTTCTGATTCTTCACTAAGCCTGGAACCAGGAACCATCTGTTGACAGGAGTCAATGGATCTTGAGGTGGTTTTGGAGTTGAAGACTCATAGAGATGATGATGTTTCAGTTATACCCCCACATCAGATGCTCCACATGTTGATGGGATAATGGATCAGTTGTATGTATCTGCAAGATTCAGCCTGATGGTTGGACTTGTGGACTTTGTCCCTCAGCAGAGAGCTTGCAATGCATCATTTTACAGTTCTGTATATAACACACTCCCAGCAATGCAGAACAAGTCTCGGTCTTTTCCTGAAAGTTTTCTCCTGAAAAAGGCTTTGGCCATTTGAGGCGTCTAGGGAACCTGAACCATAAAGTGTGTTTGAGGTTAACCTTTGACTTCCCCTGAAACAGGATGCTGTGAATGTGTCTCTTGTTTCAGTGGCATAGGAAGATCTAATGCTATTGGACGTTTTCGCCCTGAAAAAGCCTCTGATCACCACATAAACAGGCCGCCACCTGCGGCTTTGGATGCGGCGATTACATCAGCCTCACATCTCTCACACGTCATGCTTAAACAAACATGGACGCCACTTCAGCAGAATATAGCCATATAGTCGAAGCAGATCAGACAATACCAGATCTAACCGCGCTCTACGCCAGTGGTTTCAAACTCCAATCCTTAAGGCCTGATGTCCAACTTGTAGATGATTCCCTTGTCCTAAACATCCTAATCAAACAGCTAAGCTAGTTTATTAGCAGCAGTCACGCTCCCTTAATGAGCTCATATGGAGTCAGGTGTGTTGAAGGAGGCATGCATCTAAACCTTGAAGGAAAATTGGCTATTGAGGAGGGTCATTAGAGAGCACTGCCCTACACTAAACAGGTGTCCAGTCTGCACTGATCAAGATACACTTAACTCAGCATGCTTGGAAGTGTAGGTGAAACTGAGAGTCTGACGTACTTTCTGATTACTTCAATTAAACCTAATCTGATCCAAAATGACTATGGACTCCTGTGACAGGTTCTGGCTCAGGAATGGTGAGCTGTGGAGTTCAAGGTTATCGACAGTTAATTGTAGCTTGATGGTCTTGGATTTTTACATTCCTGTGCGCAGGATGGAACAGGAAGGACGATCTGTCCGAACCTTTTGGACATTGGCTCCAGTCTGACTTGGACCACCTTGTGGAACCGGTTAAGGGGTTTCTGAGGGGGTCTGCTGACTCACGGGGGATCATTTAGTTAGATGCAGAGGGTCGGGCTAAGATGGTAACTGGTTGAGTTCTGGTTTGGGTTAGTAACTTGTTTGATCTCCCTCTTGTTTCACTCCTGGCTTTTTATGGGATGACCTCTTTATATCTGATTTGAGGTTCTGTTTGATTGAGACCAGTTATTCTATGCTCTGTTGTTCTGGTTAAACTTTGATTAGAAGGTTTTGGTTGTTCTGTTTAGAGGGTGAATGAATGCATGAACAGAACCCTGTGGATATGATCAAAAGGACTTTAAAACATCTTTGATGCTGAGCGAGTCTAACCCTTGAAGTTTCTCTTTTGTCCGATGAAACTGTTTTTCTTGACGTTTTCGTGTTTTTGTCTACATTTGGTTATTTGCACCTTTATTATGAGGTGATGACATCACTCATACAGTCCTTTTCTGCACGTGCCCAGATGTGACTCAGAATCATCTTTGCTAATCTTAGAGTTCAAGTATGAAGCAGGAAGCTTACACTGTGAAACAAAAGTTTCTCCAGTCAATGACTCATTTTATTTTATGTCAAGTTGTAGTTTTACCCCTAACTACAGTTTGTTCTGACCCATATCAGCTGAAAATTACTTTGGTCATTTTAATCCTCATTTTTCCTTATCTGGAAGGTCTACCAGGTGAACCTGGTTCTGTCTGTTCTTCCTAACATTGATTAATGCTGGTTTGTATCCCAGTTTGGGCCAATTGGTTTGGTTCTTGTGACATGTTTCAGATCTCCCAGCGGTTTTATTCCGTTTTGATGTCCATTTTGGGTTTAGAGTTCCAGGTGCTGCAGGTCTGATTTCTTTCCAAGCTTCTGCTTGATATTAAAGTCCTGGCTGGGCCTGGATTTCCAGGTGTTTTAAATGTGTTCTGGTCCAGGTCCTGTAGGACTTTTCCTGATGTCATCACATGAAGTCAGTAAGTTACAACCAGCATTGTGATGGTTGTTGAAGAAGGTTCTGAATAAACAGCAGCAGGTTTATTAAATGAAAGCCTCTTCTGAGACGCGGCAGGCTGAGACCCGGCAGGCTGAGACTCGATAGGCTGTGACCAAACAGGCTGCTGCTTTCAGAGCTTTTTCACACTTTGCTGCTGCAGAATGAGGATGCGTTGGACAAACCCTTCCTGTTTCGATTTTGCTCCAGACGGTTCCTTTTTGGGCCGTGGCCTCCTTCAGGGGTCGGACTCAGGAAATGCTGCTCTCGGAGGCTTTGGGACCCATCACATTTTATCAGAATGAGTAAAATTATTTTAGGGGAACATCTGTTCTGCTTTAGAACCATTTTAACCCACTAAGCTCATTGCAGCTGCTGTTTTACCTCCACTTTGGTCCAGAACTGCTTGGTGTCTCTGATCTGCTGTGATCCAGCTGGTGGTTCTGTTGAGCAGCTGTTTCCTTTGTTTCCCAACATTTTCCCTAAGCTGTTTATTCCTGAAACCCTCTGGCTATTCATGGTCCTGCAGACCCGCCATCGCTCATCAGAACCTTCTGAGCGTTTCGGCTCCACTTTCACAGGCCTTCCTGTCTGCTGTTCAGCTGCGGGTCGTTGGTTCCTCTGTTTGGTCAGGAGACGCCCCTGAGGCAGCAGAATCAAATATAACAGCAGAGAGAGAAGAAGAAGAAGACAGCTGACAGGACGAAACCAGGACGACCCGCTGGTTCCTGAAACCGACTACTAAAGGTCCGGACTGTGAGGAGGGTTCTTTCTGAACGATGAATCTGCAGCTGGGATCCAGCCTCACTAAATCAGCTCTTCTGGTCCAGTTCTGGTGGGCCTAGTGTGGTCTTCTGCTGCTGTAGCTTATCAGAGATGGTGTTCCACAGATCAGAACCAGGACTCGTTTTAACTGCTGTTGTCTTTTAATCATCTTGAACCATCTGTTGGTTCTGCTTTTACCCCTGACCTCAGGGAACCATCTTTTTCCAACTCACCTGCTGCGAACTGGGTCTTTCCTGTTTTCAAACCAAATTGAATCAAGTTCTTCTGGTTCTAACAACCAGGCAACATTCAAAATCCAATCCTGTTTCTGCCTCGTTCTGATGCTATGTGAGCTTCAGCGGGTGGTCTTCATCACATCTAGAGGAATAAATGACTCGCTTCCATGTGATTCACTGATTGAATTTTAGTAGTTTTAACAAGCAGTTGAATACTGCGTTCCTAATAAAGTGGCTGTAATCGCCTAGTACAAAGCCACAGTGCCTAGAAATCTTATTGATTGTTGTTGTTTTAGCAGCAGACAGGAAGCAGCTGGATTCAGACGTCTCATGTTGAACTTTTTGCTTAGAGGTGATGACTTTAATAAGCTACAGAAGCTGTTGGACAATAAACCAGTTGTTTAATCTTTAGACCACTTGTTCTTTCATCACACTACATTACCCATATGTCTTTGCAGGGTTTCAGCTGAAATCTGCTGTGCGTGTTTCATGGTAATGTTCTGGGATTGGAGTCTACTCTTCTTCCTCTTTTTATTCCTCTTACAGGCTGACGGTTCCCCCCAGTTTCTGTTTTTTAAATCTGTGGTTTTACGTGTTCAGTTTGACTAACAAAAAAATGCAGTTTAAGCAGTTGGGACTGAAAATTCGCACAGAGTTTATAATAAGATTCAAATTTATTTCTCACTGACTGGAAACATCTTCTATTTCTTCCACTTCCTGATAATCAATGATTCCCATTAAAGGAGCCATAATTAGATGTTTTACATCTGCAACCCTTGAAATTCATTCAAATTCATGTTTATATATTTTTAGAAGAAAAAAGTTAAATAGAATTTATTTGGACCCCTTGGTATCCCATGCTTTTGTGAGGAGCTGCAAGAGAATTTGACTTGTGAGTTCGCACATTTGTGTTGATATAGCATCAGCAACATTAGCAATTAGCCAGTGTTAATGTACCATTGTTTCCCAATCTACAGAGGTGGATAATCCAGGTCCAGAAAGTAAAAGGCATGTACAGAGATCAATTCCAACTATTTGCATTTTCATCTCCACAATGCAGACTAATCACCTGAGGGGCTAATCACCTCATTAAGTGAACAGGATGAAAGAAAACAAGGCAGAGTTTTAATTTGCTGGATCTGGATTATCAACCTCTGCCAATCGGTTACACAAGAGGTAAAAAAATTACATAAGCAGCAACACTTACCAACTGCCAGCAGGTGAGTCTGATCGGGGGAATAGAAGGAGTGGTGATAGCAGTCTGTGCTAAGGTTAGCATCCTTCCAGGATTGACGTAAATCCAGGAAGCCTATTACCAGCAACACATTTTCTTTCTCTTTAAAGGATAAAAAAAGGTCAAGGCTGGTTTCTTCCTAACTCAGATCCAAACTGGTTCTGTGAAGTTTTTGGAGAACATTTGGGAAAACAAAAAAGCAACAGGAAGGTAAGGTTCATTTTGGCAGAGAGAGGAAGAAAAAAAAAACAATACTTGGCATCAACTTAAACACTCTTTCCTCACGGTGAGAAATGGTGTTGGCAGCATCATGCTGTGGGACGGGGAGGCTGGTCAGAGTGTATGTGTTATACTTCTGATGTATACAGATGTTCTCCATCCAGTCTGATCTGTTTTACTAAGCTGGAGAAAAGTTTCAGTCTGTAGCTGTTTAAATATGTGGTCAGACTGTCTCTCCTTCTTCAATGATCATAGCTGTGCCTCCTTCTCACCAACATATATTGGTCCATAACACTTATAGGTTTAGGTTGCAACAGAAATCTGTTTCATGTTTGATAAAACACATTTCTGGTGCCAGATGCTTACTTCCACATATCCTTCTCCCAGTATTTTGTGTGTTCTGATAATCAGCATAAGTTCTGTCTTGTCATAAAGGAAAACATGTTGTTTTGCTCATTTGATGGATGCTCTTCTGCCTATGCCTGGTTAGTGGATCAGCTTTTCATGAGCTTTTTTTTGGAATTGAAAAGTTTTTCAAAGTCCCATTTTTTCAAACTTTTTATTTAAAACTCTTTGTTTGTCAAAGATGTTTTCTTTGCTTTCAATATTTGATCACATTTCTCTACATAGTTGTAACGGTTAGCAGGACAGCCATGCTGGATTCAGTTGTCTGGTGTTTTAGTTGTTAAAGGTTTTATCATTTTTGAACAATAAAGTCAGGGCTGTCAGGCTTTGATCCTCCTTTGGACGCTGCTTTACCTCCTATGTCTTCAGCTGGTTGAGCTCATGTTGAAGCTGTGTCCATAGGTCAGGTTGTAGAGATCATCCTAAATCAGAGCTCTTTGTCCAGGTGACTGTTCCCCACCGACTATTGAAGACAGTGTTTAGTTTTTGTGCATTTTAAACTTTATTAGCACCCATTTCTTCTGGTTGTGTTCCAGCTGCTTCTTATGGAAAGCAGTTTGGGTTCTTCTTTAGATCAATTTCCTAACAGCCCTTTTCTCTCTAGACGTTTATGGGAGGTGGTTCTTATTCAGCTACTGAGCTGCTGCAGCTTCAAGATATTCAGAGGTTTCAGTCTTGTTTTGGGTCTGATCAAGGCTTTGAAGATGTTCTTCTCTGGGTGTGCAGTGATCTATTTATAACTGCTGATTCAGCTGTTTTTTTTTTCCCTCTCCGCCGCTTCTCAGGCAGTAGATCATAGTTTTAATATCTATGTATTGAAGACACAGCGACGTGGTTAAAGACCTTCTCATCAAATAGAGGTTGTTTTGTCCATTTGGGGCTGAAATGCTCCTCTGTTGCTCCAAATAACTATGGCCTACCTCAAGGCTCACTATTCTTGCTCGTCTGCTCCCTCTGAGATCAATTTCCATGTGGAGGACATTTCCAATCATTAGGATCAGAAGTTTGGTCGATAACAAGAAAGACCTGCCAGGATGCCCAGAACCGCTCTGGGATGGTTAATGGGCCTCGTTGTTCTGAGGCTGGTCACTCACCTGCTTTTCTCCAACTTCCACTTCAGGCTGATTTCATTGAACCTCTGAAACAGGAAGTCAAAACGTGCTCATGGTTCTTTGACACTAGAAACCATGAGCAGTTTCACAGTTTGTTTACCTTCAATCAGACAGAAACTACACCTTTGTCCTTTGTTGGCTGCTTAACCTGGTTTCAACACTGCAAATTCAAAATAAGTGAACATTTCTTAAATATCAGTGTTCTTACCCTTAATTTGAGCAGGTTAATAAATGAATCCGCCAGTAGAGTATTTTAATCTTTAAATCAGATAATTAGATATTATGCACTTAAAATAAGATAGCTGAGTTGTTTTTCTTATTTCAAACATTAATCATTTTATTCTATCAACAAATTGTCCGATCTGTTCAAATCAAAGGGAAATCCAATTATTTTTCAAGATTCATTGTCTTACTTAAAGTTTTTGAACTCATTTCTTATTGAGTTTTCATTTGTTCCACTGAATGCGGCTCTGAAACGTCTCTTTGTTCCTCAGAGCTGCTGATGTCAATGACTGTTAATACATTTAAAGGGCGACTTTCACACTGTGTTTGCGACAGGGCTGAGGTGCCGAGTCATGGATCTCTGAGATGAAGGTCAGAGATCAGAGTCTTCCTCGGTGTAGCGGTTCTGAGGAGCCTGACGTAGAAATAATCAGAACTGTGAGATCAGCTAACCTCCACCCAGAGAGCAGAGGGAGGGTTGAAGTCTGAGTCCCCAGAGTCTGGGCTGAGCCTCCTTCATCATCTCACATCTGGAGGAAACTTAACAGCCTTCATACTGCAGTTCAGCACGACTTTATTAAAACCAGGAAACAGAGCCTGAAACACGACCCGTCAGAGAAAAACCGTGGTGCTGAAAATCGGATCCAAAAGTCCGTAGAATTTCTCAGAACCCGTCTGATCTCATCAGCGTCTTTAACAGTCCCAGGAGCTTTGGTTTGTTCTTTGTTTTAATGTTGCTTCAGCCTGGACTTTGACTAGGCCATCTCAGCACCTTGGCTCTTGTCTGTTTCAGCCTATCTGTTGTGGTTTTACAGCTGTGACTGGATCCGTGTTCTGTTGATGACCCAGAACATGAGCTGATGATTTAGACTAAGGGCTCTGAAAATATGGAGGGCCAAAATAAATCTTAAAATAAATTGAATAAACATTTATTTAGCTTCTTAATGATGTGATTCAGATATTAAATCATAAAATTACAATTTAATATCCTGTTAAATATTTAAAAATACAGTTAAGTAAATAATTAGGTGTAGCTTTTTAAAAATAAAAGTACTTAAAGATTAAAATATAATATAAATAATTCTGTGTATTTATATGGGTCTCCATCCGGTTGCATTGATGTTTTTTGGGGTCACATGCTGAAATGTTTGGACCACTGATTTAGATGTTACCTGCTGGACTTTCATTGGCTGCTTCATTTAACCTGACGTCTGATTGGTCCAAATGCCTCCCCTCAAACATATAACATGAACCATCGGGCCTGAGCAGAACCTCAGGTTTCTGGACTCTGAAAGGGAAGTGGAACAAACAGAACCAATAACCCAGAATCCATGGATTCTTCCTCTGTTGGTCGGACCGGTTCCTGCCCTCATTTCAAAACACTGCAGCTTTGTCTGTGTGTGTGTAGGGGTGTGTTTGTGTGTCCTATAAAAGTCCAATGTGTAGAAGCTGCGATGCAAATGTGTGACTGTGGAAGAGCAGGATAACATCTCTGCTTTGTTTAGACACCGTTTCCTTTCGCAGCCATCATTTCCATAAACACAAATACTGATGCAGAAAATCATCCTGCAGGCAGAACATGGACATCATGTGTTTCTGAGCAAACTGTGTCGACCCGAGGAACCTGAAGCATCTCAAACAGCCGCAAAGACAGGACCAACGCCTCCCTGAGAAGAGCCTCTGAAGGTAAACACCTGGAAACTGTCTGCAGGGAGGAAATGGAAACACATGAAATCCACAGATACAGTTTTTTTTTGTTATAGCTGATAGTGATATTTTCACATCGGTTAGATCAATACCCGATATGGGCTGCTGATTTTTAAGCAGATTTTCCTTTTTCTTCCCTCATTTACATGATAGAAATAACACAGTGATAACAAAGTTCAAAGAAGTTTGAAGTGAATGAATTTTACAATTTATTAACTAATTAAACCATTGAAAGCAAAGCAGCTGCTGAATGTCCTAATGAATTGGTGAAACATATTGTCCGGTCGACGTATCGATCAATCCATACCTTACATGAAGGAAAACATCTAAAACACCTTACTGATATAAACCCGATATGACACATGAAATAGAAGCAAGATCAGAAAATACATGAAGCAACCATAAAGGCACACATGAGGACAATGAGACACTAAACCAGGGCTGCCCAGGTCCAACCTGCTTCACCTGAATCCAGAGAAATCCAGATGTTCATCTGATTCAGGTGTGTTGGAGAAGGGACACATCTAGGAGCTCTAGATCTGGAAACTGAGCTGAAACTGACACTAAATAACATAAAAGGTCCTACTGTAAATAAAGGGCCTGATGGAGACAGACAGGCAAACAGAGATTAGTCCTGAATCCTCTGGAGGCCGTTTGACCTGCTGATATTATCTGCTGTGAGTTTTTCTGCATTGAGACTTGAGCCCCGCAGAAAACAGGAAGTGAGCTTAGAGAGAGGCGAGTGATGTAAAAATAACTGCGAGCGGAGCAGTGAGGCAGCATGAAAATCACGTGTGAGCTGAAACCTGCTGGGTCACAGCCCCACCCACTCAGCCCCCACCCTCTGCTCTCCTTCTGCAGGTTTCTGGCTCCACCATGCAGACCGTGAAGTGTGTGGTCGTAGGCGACGGCGCAGTGGGGAAGACCTGTCTCCTCATCTCGTACACCACTGGAGCCTTCCCCAAGGAGTACATCCCCACCGTGTTTGACAACTACAGCAGCCAGGTGGGTCATTGAATGCACCACCACTGAACCAACTCAATTCGAGATAATTCGCATTGGTTCAACGCTCCCAGCAGCACTTACTTGGCTGAAGAGCTCTGGTCCAACATTTAGTGACATTAGCAGCAGTGAAACATCATCAAAGCATGTAGAGCTGCAGAGTTTATCAGATAAAAACCACAGTATCAGCGAGGCAATCGCATGAACCGCTCTCTGAACCACACGGCTGATCAAACCCAGCGCCTCTGGTCTTCATGCCATCTTACACAGTTTAAGCCCATCTGTCAGTGTGAAACATCTGCTGAAGATTGCAGATCTGATGTTTAAAACAAAGAGAACTGGTCTGGGTTTATAAATAGAGGAGAAACGAGGGCAAATAATAAGACATCATAAGTCCCTTCTCCCAGCCCATCCATAGGTTCTGTCTGGGTACTTCATTTCCCTACACAGCTTTAGGTTAGATGGGCTCTGTAAACTGCCTTGAGTTGTGTAATGGTTGTTGACCTTTGGGGGTGTGTTGACCTGGACCCTCCAGGTCAAATTACTTTTAACCTCCGTCCGGTTTCTTTAGGTAGTTCAGGTTTAAGTTGGAGGTTATGTCATTGGTTCTCAACAGCTCCTTTTGGAACGATTCAAGGTTTTTAAAGTCAGAGAGGACCCTGAATCTCCTCATGGGATCTCCATGGAGGATCTTCACAGGTAGGCATCCTGGAAGCTCCTGCTGTCCAGCAGCCTCCCTCCAAATGACAGAGAACCTTTCCGCTCCGAAAGGTCCTGGTGAACATCTCTTCTCCAAATCTGTCGATGATTGTTTGTTACAGCACCAAAACATTTTAGCTACAGAACATCATTGTTTGACATCTGCGAAGTAGGTGAGACCTCCATCATGTCTGGTGAACCAATTCATGCCAACCAGTTTGGACCTAAAGGTTCTAGCTGTTCTGACAGAAACTAAACCTTGATGTGTTTTGTCTTTTTATTACTGAAAAAAACTGATGAGGAGAAACATCAGAAGGTATAAGTCACGTTTACCCATATTTCTACCTGTGGTGCCTTCAGGTGACTGTGGACGGAAGGGTCATCAGCCTGAACCTTTGGGACACGGCTGGCCAGGAGGAGTACGACCGGCTGAGGACCCTGTCTTACCCTCAAACCAACGTCTTCGTCATCTGCTTCTCCATCTCAAGCCCTGCCTCCTATGAGAATGTCAAACACAAGTGGCACCCAGAGGTCAGAGGTCATACAGCTACAGATAGACACAGAGACACCGCTGGTTATGTGGTTGATGTTGAAATTAAAAATTTGTATCTCCATGATGTGTAGTACAGTACAGTTCTTAGACTTGGTTCTTTATTACTGTAAATTGCTTTCGATATTTCCTCAAGGCTTCTAAAGGTTTTTGTAAACAGCTGTAGGAGAACTTTAGCTGGTTTTAGTCAATTTGTTTGGGTTTGATGATTATCGTAACAAAGTCTTCTAAAGAAATGGGAACCCCAAACCAAGAGGCCCTTACCTACCTGGAATGCTCAAAGGCCATTTCAAGTGGCTCAGTGATTGTCCAATATTATGCCTTAAGAAAGATGTCTAAGGAAATGGGTCCAACTTAATGCTGGCAATGCTGCCCTCTGTCACCGGTCTTTATTGACAGAATATCTAGGTGCAGCCAGGGCCCTTAGGGTGTCTGGTTTGAGGGCAAGTGGATTTTGTCTCTGCTTTTTGTAGATGACGTGGTTCTGTTGGCCCCCTCCTGCAAAGTGGCCATGATGAGGATCAGCACCTCTAAATATGAGGCCTTAGTTCTGGACTGAAAAAGGTGGCTCAGCCTTCAGGTCGGAGGAGAGTTCCTGCCTTAAGTAGAGAAGTTGGATCTTGGGGTCAATGCTGATGTATTGTGTGTATCAGTCTACCTTCCTACCCTTACCTATGGTAATTATATCATGACCAAATAAATTAGATCTTGAGTATAAGCACCTGAAATTATCTTCCTTAGCAGGGTGACTATTCTCATAAGATGAGTACCAAAAATATCATAGATTCGGCTGGCTTACATCACTGACCCTTCCGTAGACATCTGCCTTTCTGTTGTCAATCAAACACGTTTGTCGACAAAGCAAATTATTTCTGCTGGAGGGTCATGGTAGATCAGGAAGACCTCTGTGGGACCTCTTCACACTGGTAAAAGCAAATATTCTCCTCAGGGTCTTGTTGAGGTCTTTAGGGATTTATTTAGAGCCTCAGTTGGCTCCTGTGTTAGCACCTTGAAAGTCTTGGACAACCCTCCAGCAGTGAGGTGATGCCTTGGCAGACTAGATGTCTTCTTCATGGTGAGACTCCAGCCTCCTCAGGGTAGGAGTGGTGTGTGGTTCTAGCATCTAAACTTTTGCATCCAGATGATCTATCTCTGGACTCAAGACATGGTGCAGCCTTGTAAAGGTACAGAAGAGTCTACAGGAAATGAGGCAAAAGGAAGCCTAGATAGTGAGTTCTAAGAACTTTGGACAGAATTCTGTCCCATTCTCTGAGTTGTTCGAACTACTGTATTGTCTCCAGTCTTTGCTGCGCACCTAGAATATTTGAGCAAAGATGTGACTTTGCTTTCCTCCCCAGGTGTCCCACCACTGTCCCAACGTTCCCATCCTTCTGGTCGGCACGAAGAGCGACCTCAGGAATGACGCTGAGATCCAGAAGAAACTCAAGGAGCAGAACCAGGCACCCATCACCAACCAGCAGGGCGCCAGCCTCGCCAAGCAGATCCAGGCTGTGCGCTACATGGAGTGCTCTGCTCTGAACCAGGATGGCATAAAGGAGGTGTTTGCTGAGGCCGTGAGGTCCTACCTGAACCCGCAGCCCACCGTCAGCAAGAGGCCCTGCATCCTGCTGTGAGGCAGCGATGGGACCGAGCTCCTCCATCTAAGAGACTGCTCTGAAAAATATTTCAACATTTTTACTTTCATTTCATTAGATTTTTATCCTTTATTAAAAAAACAGATTTTGGAATAAAGTTGAAGCTTTTTCAAACTTCTAATGCAAAGCAAAGGGCTGTAGTTTAAACGTGTAACTCTGCTGTGATCCTTGATCTGATCAAACCGAACCAGAGGCATCTGAGTGAATGCAGAACCTTCACAGACCTTCCTGATCTGAGATGTTATTTAAATCGAGGCTTTGGTACGAATCCTGACAGATCGGTCTGGAAATATCTGATTAAAGACAAATGATCTTTGTTTTGGTTAGGGTTTCACAGACACAAGCTGTATTGTTTCAAAATGCCCCGAAAAATGTTCTGGATCACCTTAGCACCCCCTTATCTTAGTGTCAACAAAACCACTGGAGCACAGTTAAACCAGTGACTGCAGTGACTCCAGTCCTCTAAGGTTTGCCTGAACTTGTGATGAATGTTGGGCTGAAGGTCTATAAGGACGGGCGTCTGACAGATGGAGGTTCAGGATGAGTCTAGCACCAGTACAACCAGGCCCAGTTACAGAAAGAGTTTGCTCGTACCCTGAGAATCAGAGACACACACTGTTTCCCTGAGTGCTCCTGATGTTCATAAAGTGAAGCAATAATTTAATCCATGTTAGTTCTACCTTTAAAAACCTTCTTTCCTGTGAAACATTTAATCCGATTCATTAAAACCGAATAAAGACAAGCTGCAGTGAACTTGCTGAAACAGCAGTTGGTTGAGACAGCAGAACTGCTGGTGTTTTTGGAGGGGAATCATGATTAGAAAACAAACAACAAATTTATGTAAACTCTAGTAAAACCATCCTGACAGACTTTCTAACTCTACTTTACAAAATGAGTTCATCCAAGAGCAGAAAAGCATCAACAGCAGCATTAAAACAGCCTTAGTCAGTGAGAACAACATGAGGCTAACAAGTTAGCATAGAAAATGCTACAAGCTAAGATAACTGCCGATACAGTGACAGTACTGTTCAAATCCATAAAGCACAAAAAATGGAAAATGTCTGGACTCACACTGAAGGTTTCCGCTGGTTGTTTAAGAGTTTAGCTAAGCTGTTAGCGGGGTTATAAACCATAAAACCAGCTCCACCACTTTGTCTTAAAAGTCTAAATCTATACCTTGTTTTTATTGGTGAAGTAATTTTCAATATTTTATTTAAGTGGACAATGCAATAAAAGCACATTTTATCACAGTGAACAGCGGTTTGTTTTCATTTTCTCTAAAATCAACGCTAACATCATTGTCCAGGAGTCAAGAGAAAGCACACCAGAATAAAGCTTAAAGAAAACCAGAAGCTTTGTCTCAGACTCTAAAGGTTTAAGGTCATGACCCTGAAGCTGTCTGGAAGGGTTGAAGGAGAAACCATCTTCTTTCTCTCCACAATCAAGATGGTAGCAGGACTTAGGTTAGCAAAGCTGCAGAGATCTGTTAGCAGAGACTAAAGTGGTGATGTTTGGTCGTAAAACACAGAAACATGTTGGGTTAAGATGAAATCAGACACAACGAGCCGATCGGATCAGCACCAACAGCTCATAGCAGCACAGTAGTGGAGGAATGATGATCTGGGCATTTAGTATCAAACAGGTAGAACCCGTCTGTTAGATTAACATAGAACCCAGTTCCTGTAACTGGGTCACATGGTGTGAAACACATATCCTGGGTCTGTTCAGACCTTTAATCTGGTCCCATTTACTCAGATGATTAATACAATCAGAGCAGGTTCTAGTTCCTTTTTAACAACTGACACATTTTCAGATTTAAATAAATCAAAATATTTTTAGGGATAAAATGAAGATGCTGAGGTCAGGATTCGGAACATCAATCATATCAAATGGATCCAAAGTTAGATGTTATTTCACCACAAAAGCTTTTTTAAGGTAAAGTTCTGGTCTGATTATTCTGAGGGATGTTCCTCTCTGCTTGTTCCCTAAACAGCTGCTGATGTTTTACTGATCTGAGTTCTGCCTGGTTCTGTTGTTTGGAGTAATGATGTTGGGGAGGGAAGTCAGTTTAATGAATAACCTGCAAATAACCAGAACTGAATCATAGAACTTAGATCCTCTGAGGAACAGCGTATCAAAGACTGAGGGGACAGCTGGTCACCTCCAGCCTGGTCAGTGAAGCTCCAGGGGCTATGGTGGCCTGAGGCCATTCTTCAGATGGTTCCTTCTCTTTCGCTTCCATTCAGAACCTGGATCCGGCCTGCAGATGGTGTCACTGAGCCAGGATCACTTACCTGACCAACCTGAGGAGTTGTTTAGACACATCTTCTTTCATTTTAGATTTTTAGCGGCTGTTGTGTGTTTGGATCAGAGACTGATGATGTCACATAGGTTAATCTTTATAATCAAAATGTTTTTTATTTGTCATTCATGAAAATGTTCTCCAATCATAAAGGCCATTTGCTTTATGGGACGGGTTAAAGGGGTGTGTTCGATTTCATGGGCTGCGTCTTCTAATGACCCGGTCTACCTGGACTGGGTCCTTTGTGGACCGTGAAAATAAGGAGGCCGGAAGAGTTTTTTTCTATGGATTCAAACAGGTCCAGGCTTCTCCGGCTTTCACCGCCCCTCACCTAGTGTACGCTCTGCTGCCTCGGCAGGCAAAAATAGGGATACCGAACTTCTTAATGTTCTGTTGGCAAATTTCATTGTTGAGAACTTCAGCAGCAGAACTGTGGTCACAGATATCAGAGTGTGTCTCACTTCACACACTACACAGATATTAGAATCTGTGCTTAAATATCAGTCAAAGCCATGAAC
The DNA here is from genome assembly GCA_034780135.1 of Jordanella pulchra. NCBI lineage: Eukaryota > Metazoa > Chordata > Actinopteri > Cyprinodontiformes > Cyprinodontidae > Jordanella > Jordanella pulchra. The sequence continues at coordinate 17,747 of JAUZNJ010028916.1, read as the reverse complement.
ACAATCACAGAATAAACCCTTTCAATAAAACAAACATTACCGTCACATATCGGACTCCATAATCTTTAAAAAAATATATTTTCATTAATTTTAAATGGAACAATTCACTTAATTTTATTAGATTAAACTGCATTTACAATATTCACCACTGTTCGTCCCCATTTCCTCTTAGGACGAAGCCGACGGTTTGCTTGAACTCGCAATGAAATATGGGAAAACCAAGGCTACATAGGATACATGGGAGCCATCCTTTAAAATGGGAAAAAAAAGGCAGCGTTCGTAAAACGCGTAACGAGGAGTCTTCCAATCAGAACAGGCCACGGTATGACATAATCGGCCGATGAATCTGGCCTTCAGAGGATGCAGCCGCAGGATCCGAACACAGTGAAGGAGAACCTAAGCCATCAGCAGGTCCGGTTCTGTCCAAATTTCCTGTTTGACCTTGTTTCTGTGGAGCAGAGCTCCCTGCTATGCACAGGCCTGACTTTATTGCACAAAACACAAAGACAGCTGAGTTAGAATATCATCAAAGTTTGTTTATTGTAGTAAAAATTTGATAATTTGTTCTGAACTTTATTTCTTCTTTTTTAAATGAAAAAAAGTGTTTAGTTTCTAATTAAAATTTGAATGTTTCAGAACTTAAATAACAGTGTTAGGTAACCAAAGGCTAATGCTGCTCACTGATCTAATGTTAGTAGAAAATTGAGTGGAAGGAAAACATCTGGTGCCGCAGTAACTGCAGCAATAAAGCAGAATCCACTTAATTCACCATATGAAATCTTAAGAACCAGGACGTGAAGCTTGGTCCAAGCTGCTGGAGGTCCGGTCTGAAGCTTCTACAGTCAGTGATGGGTAATGGCGCCATATGTTCCCCTGGTTCTGGTCCACTGGGCCTTCAGTCAACACAGCCCATCTATCAGGACATTTAGAGCACTCCATGTGTCTTTCTGATGACAAAGATCCTGATTTCATTTTCCAACAGGACCAGCCCAGACTGCCAACAGTACTGGTACCTGATCTAATCACCATGGCAACGCTGTATTGACTGAACAGGGTTCTGGACTTAACCCTATTATGGTTTTTAGGCATTATCTTCTTTTTATTATAAAAATAAGGAAAAGTTTCCTTTGAGTTCAAATATGAATTAAATTCTAAGAATAAATAAAAAATCTCAGATGTTCTGAACTGCGGTTCTGCTAGAAATCGGACCGGACCCTAACCCATCAAATAAAAAAAAACAGTAAAAGATCCAACCTCCATCTTTACGTCTCAGTCTGGATCAAACTGGTTCAGATAATCATCATATAAATGCACGATGGTTCTAACTTCCTGATTGGGTCCAATCGGACCAGACCGGTTCCACCTGTGACACCAGACCCAAATGCTCTGGACTTTTATCTACCGGGTTTAATTCGGTCCGAAAGAACAGATGTTCACTGTGGAACGTTTCTTCCCGCCTGCAACGTAAACCGGGTCGAAAACGGGCCAGAGCAGTTCTGTGTCACGAGGCAGAACTTTTTTCTTTGTGTAAACAGAACCAGTTGGATCCAAACAGGAAGCTACAATCTCTACTTCTGCTATGGAAATTAGAACCAGAACCTCCTGAAGGTTTGGTGCTTCCATCATTAGAACCCTGCAGGCGCAAAGATCCGCGGTTCTGTGGGATCCAGTGGGTTGGATCCATTTTGTTGTCTTGAATCCATAAAACGTTTGGTCGGAACTGGACCCCTTCAGTGAACCAGAACCATTTTCTTCCCCATTTCTTGTTCTTGAGAAACTGAACCGTCGGTTGAGCCGGGTTCTACATCAGAACCTCCTTGTGATCCTGCAGAATCTGTCCTCATGTCCAGGTCCAGCTGTTCCGGGTCAGAACCGTTTGTCCTCCGGCAGCGTGGCCACCATCACCTGTGTGCTGCCAAAGTCCCAGAAGGCCGTCATGTGGAAGGCCATGTTGGAGAAGACCACCATGTACTCGAAGAAGGCAAACAGGGTGTAGACTGAGGGGGGGGGACAGACAGAGTCATGATGTGATGACAGATGTGATGCAGACGCGGCGCCTGGACTCACCTCCATCCTCGCAGTACTTGTTGTGGCGTCTGAAGAAGTAGGCGGCGGCGGCGCAGCAGCTGACGTTGAACAGGAAGAGGCGGGTCTTCAACAGGAAGGACGTCTTCTCCTGAACCACAAACAGACAGAGAGGAGGAGGCGGCTTAATATGAGCGGCACAGAATCATGCATCACTGACTGATATCCACCGTTCATCTGGGTTCTGGTTCCCACGGCTGTTCAACATAATTAAATCTGGTTCTGCTTTGGACGGATGCAGAGAAGAGACCAGAGTTGATCTACGTTCTTCAAAGACCTAGTTTAGACCGATTAATGATTCTGATGTTTATGATCGTTGGGGCTCAAGCAACAACATGTCCATAGTCTGGTCAATTTCTCTTTCTTTTTCTCTTGAACGCAACCCGTCAGATTCAAAAAACATTAACTTCAGTAAAGGATTGTGATTTATCCTGGTAAAGATGATGGACTCCACCTGTGTGTAGGTGAGCGGATGTTCCCGAGAAACGGAAATCTGCATAATCACGGCATTTTAGGATGGAAATCTTTCTATGAAACTTACAGACTGCAGGAACCACCACAAGATCATCCTAAGAGTTTACACCTTTGCTCCACAGAGAAAGGTCACAGAGGCGAGAACATCGTCCTGAAAGCACAACACCAGCTGCTGAACAAACGCATCACACGACCTCACTCAGCAACACCTCACAGATAAACAGGTGAGGAAGTTTTCTGACTGGATCCTCACCCAGCTGGAAAAAGGAGGCCTTAGCTAAAGGTCTGACTTTCACAGTTTCCCCTACACAGAACCCCACAGTGGATCTCATCACAGCCACAGCGACACACATCAGAGACAACAAACTGAAGCTGAACAACCTCAAACCTGACCATTCTGGAAAAGAAAATTAGCCTCCAAAAAGACGAGGACATCATCATACTACCAGCAGACAAAGTCACACAGCCGCCTATGAATCGCTGAAGAAAGATCCACCAGTAGCTACAAGAGGAAGGTCATCAGCTGCCTTCAGAGGACAAACCCATCGACAGACAACATTACTACTACTGTACCCAGAAGCTGCTCCCCGGATCCCTGAAGGAGCTCCACTCAGGCCCATCATCAGCAGCATCATCACTGTCACTTATAACATCGATAAACATCTTGCTTCCATCCTCGCTCCTTTGGTCGGCAACACACCGCATCACATTTCTAACACGTTGTGTTTGAAACCGTTTGGGACACAGATGAAACCATGGTCTCCTATGGTGTCACATCTCTTTTTACCTGCATCTCCACCACAGAAGCAGTCGCCATGCTTACTTCAAGACCACACTGTGCCAGACAGGACCAACCTGACCTCAGACCACATCTGTTCACTCTTGGACCTCTGCCTCTCCACCACATGCTTCCAATTTAACCAAGCTTTCTACAGGCAGAAGCATTGGTGTTCGATGGGCCCTCCTGTGTCCCCCATAGTGGCAAACTTATACGTGGAAGAAGTAGAAAGCAGAGCTCTACTCTCATACATGGGAACCGAACCCAGTCACTGGTTCAGATACGTGGATGACACATGGGTCAAAATAAAGACCAATGAAATCAACACTTTCACAGACCACATCAACGCAGTGGACAGAAACATCAAGTTCACCCGGGAAGATGTGAAAGATGACAGCCTTGCCTTCCTGGACTGCGCGGCTCACATAATGGAAGACAGACAACTTAACATAGAAGTCTACAGGAAACCCACACTCTCCACCCACCCAATCCAGGAGAAAAATGGTGAATGCAACATTTTCTCCTAAATCACTGTACAAACGATTGAAGAACTAATTTTCTTGTACAAACGGTTCTTGCCTGAGTCCCAATGAATCTAAATCATTGATGCAGATTAAATGGACCATAAACTGACACATAAGCTGCTTCTCTGTAGGACTTTATCCATCCTAATGGATAGTGTTTTTTTTGTTTTTTAATTGTTAAATGTGACTCCATATGGGAACTATCTGCTGTCTCTGGACTCAGCTCACCTCTGGGCTGACGTACTGCCTCTTGATGACATACCACAGCCAGCAGGTGATGAGCATGTGTAGCAGCGAGCACGCTATGAAGACGATGAAGCCGTACTTATGGACCTCTGCCAACAGACAAACTGGTTAAACTCTGACCAGCAGCACCAGGGCACTTTGTAAGATCTCTGTCTGCAGACTCACTGTAGGCTTCTGTCGACGCAACGTAGGTCAGCAGAACCAGGCCCGTGTTCTCCGCCACGCTGCAGAGCAGAACCAGGCCGCTCAGGAGCAGCTCCACCAGCCTGGAGGTGAAACGGCTGCGGTAGAAGTTAAAGTAGGCCACGGCCACCAGGTAGCGCGGCGCCGAGTGGAGGCCGATGCAGCTGCGCCAGATGTAGATCTCTGGGGAGCGGCTGATGGCGGAGCTGATGGACGGCAGGTAGTTGGACACCTGGATGGACAGAGAGAAACAGGAGCAGGGTCGGTTAAAACAAAACGCTTTGTGGCACGAACTGGACCATCTGAAGGACCAGCTTCCCAATCAGGTTTAAGTCCAAACTTTAACTAGGCCGTTTCCTAAACTCTTTTTGGGTGGGTTGGGGATGGTGGTGGTGCACCTGTAGCAAAAGGATAACATAAATAAGCATTTAGACACGTTGTTTTATTTATTGTTTTACTTGTAGCATTGCTTTTTTTTAAATAACAAGTACGATTAACCACATGCTGACGGGTCCGTCAGCATGTGGTTAATCTGAATGTTTTCTTCCCAGATTAAATGAAATTATAGCTTTTGAACTTAGATGATCTGATTCAAATGTCTTTGATGTTTCAGATCAAAGAATCTTTGATGTCAACTTAAGATCTGACTTTTTTTTTTCCTTTAATGATGTGAAACAGTTTGATAAACAGAAGCCAACAGCTGTTGATGCTTCGTCTAATTATACAGTGACTAGAAGCAGGTTTGTTCTCGATTCCGTTTGCAGATTGAAGCAGATTATGGGATTAGGAGAAACTCTCAGCTTCGATCTGTTTGGAATCGAAGGTTGAATTTGATCCGACTCGGTTCCCTCGGCCCGCTGCAGTACCGATTCTGACCCGCTTCCGGTTGCTCCTCACCTTGCAGTGGGTGTAGGTGGCGTCCTCATAGTGGTACAGCATGGAGGTGACCAGGCAGACCAGGAGGCCCGTCAGCGGGAGCAGAACCGTCGCCACGGCGAAGATGGTGAAGGGCACCCGCACCAGAGGCCGGTCCCGGTCCCGGTCCAGGTTGCTCAGCAGGCCCTGGAGCATCCTGTAGGAAACGCAAAGAGAGACGGGATCCAGAACCTGATCCAATCACAGGATCCAGAACTGACCGAGATGTTCTGGATCAGACTGAAATCTTGACGGTCACAGAAAGGTTCTAATAGATGAGCTCATTTTAACTGATGGAAGGATCAGAACCTCAGAGAAGCCCTTTTGGTCCAAAACCCTCCAACCTGAATATATGCTTCAGAACCAGTCATTTCTGCTGCAGTCTGTGGGCCTGCAGCGGTTCTGACTCAACAGCCCGGTTCGTTAATCAGTGAAGGTTCTGTCCAAAGGGAGGGGTTGTTACTCTGGAACAGAACCTCTGGTGATCGGATTGGTCTGAACAGCATGGTACTGTCTGTGTGAACCGGCAGCAGAACCTGGAGCTGGTGGACCACATGAGGAGGTTTCTGTTCTGGTTCTGATCCAGACTGTTGACTTCCTGTTCCTTAAAGGTTAAAAAACACCCGAGGGCAGCAGAGGTGAGGTTCTATAAGGATCACCAGAACCTGAGGAGTCTGAAGTAACTGGGTTTGGATCCTGGAACCGGTTCTGTCTGAACCCGGCTGGAAAAAGAGCAGTCAAACCTCCTTGAGGTTCCAGAACACCAAACCCAGAGAGGATTATCAGGTTCTGGTCCAAATGTTAGTGAACCTCAGCACATAAAGGCACAGCAAGCTATGGGTCTTCAGAACCAGGGAGCAGGTGTTGGGTCGGTTCAAATGGAACCGAAGGAGACGACCCCAGCATAGGAGAACTCTTGGACCGTGCCAGTGAGGCAGAACCTGGCCTGCAGCGGTGCACCGTCTGCTCAGAGAGGTTCTGGACTCTTTCTGGGTCTGTGGTGACCAGCACCGTCCCCTCTGGGTGGACCAGAACAGCTCAGAACCACCCTGCATGTCTGCTGGTCCAGGAACAGAACCTTGATACATTGAGTTGACACAATCTGTCCACAGACAGAACCGACCAAAACAGAATAAATTCAGTTCTGACCCAATACTGATCGACCAGATGTCTAGGTCTGTTCCAGCTTAACCTAGAATCTAGAACCACAGGAAGGGGCTGCGGGCCTTTGTTCTGACCCATTTCTGGATAAAAGTGTTTCCTATCCCATCCAGAACTGTGGGAGCTTCCTTCCGTTTCCCTGGTTCTGATCCAAAACCTGCTGCCCAATGTGGATCTTCACTGTTCTAAATGGTTCCATTTCATATGGAACTGGGAACCAGAACAAACCAGACAGACAGAAAACCATTAACCTACATCTACAGTACCGGACCTCTACCAGGCTCAGAACTTACTTCATTCTTCTTAGAACCTCGGACTGCAGGGAGTTAAAAACAGTACAGAACATTTAGAACCACGATAACAGATAAGAACTCAGAGGGTTAAGGAGTCATTCAAAGGACCCGGTCCAGAACCAGAACCTTAACAGTGGTTTGGTAGACTCAACCCTGTCGGACCTGCTGCTTCAGGTGCACTGATTTATCTACCGAATTTGTGTTTTTTCATCTTATAACCATCAACAGTGTCAAATCTGAATCTCTGTACGATTGGCCAGAAACCTGTAATCGGTGCACCCTTACTGGAAAGCTTTTCGCCTACTTTCTGCTGTCAGACGGATCCATCTACTGTGTTCGTTGAAACTTTGGATCCGACAGAAATCAGTGCCGGATGAGAAGAAATTAATCAGGCTTTAAAAAGAAGACAGAGTTCCTAAGGCTCTAACATTTATATACTCCATTATAGTCAATACCCAAGAAAATATTTGATACAATGGAGACCAAAAAAAAGACAAATAATTACAGGCATGAAAAACATGAACAGAGGAAACATGATCCGAACAGATGATAATTAAATAAAAAGCTAGGAGAGAATTGTCTAAAAAAATCCAAATATAATCTGATCATAATTTTAGGTTTTATTTCTTTTTTTTGTATCTGGATGCAGCACCAGTCTGGAGTATCGGTACTTTAGAAAATTAGTCACTCGGTTCATGTTTATTACAGAACCAGGCTGGTTTGGATCGACTTCTCTCTGTATTTAAATAAAAAATATTAACATGTAAATAAATATTTGATCACAACTAAAGTCAGTAGTAGAGAACTGCGGTCATCAGGTCGTTCTGGGTCCAACGTTTGGCTTTAGATTCATTTAGCGGTCCAAATGTCTGATCCGTCCCGCAAACGAAACCTCGGTACCACTAGAAACGTTCTTAATGCTTTTCCAGAAACAGAACTTTGCTGATAATCTAGCTAGCATCCCTGTTGTCACTGAGGCCGAGGCTTTACCTGTCCAGGTGAATTTATCTAGTGTTGTCTGCAGACCATCAGATCTCCGATCCAGTTTGAACCATCCAGACCTTCACATGGGTCAGCTCTGGTTCGGTTCGGTTTGGTCAGCAGCTCCGCATTGAGCCCATTGATAACCGATTAGCTCCGCTTAAGCTCCACAGTTGAGCTTAGCTCCGAACTTTGGTCCAGTTGAAGTTACTCTGCGGTTCCTCTGCAGGTAAACTGTCTCTGTTCCACTTCCCTAAGTTCGGTCTGATCAGTTCAAAGTCACGGTTACGTTAAAGGTTCTTTATCGGTCAAAGTTTACCGGTTCTTTTCCAAAACAAACTGTCCTGCTTTAAAATATCGGACTTCCGTTTAGCACTCGTTCTTCAAAATAAAAGCACAAGGAAAAAGTTTTTGGTTTATAAAGAAAAAATAATTACTTTAAAGCTATAAAGTTTGTGTCTATCTGATAGTAACTTTTTTTTCTAGTCCGATCCTTGTTCTAGAACATTCTGATCTTGATGCTCATTATTTCATAGAGATATTTTCTAATAAAGCGATGCATAAAACAACCAACGATTTTGAGATCAGTGAAGGATCAGCGAAAAGCTCTACACGCACGCGGAAGTTCGCTTTCTGTGACGTGGTTTCATGTGGTGAATCAGCTGATCAGCCCACGCCCAGGCGCTGGATTTCGAGCTGCAGCGGGAAGCAGAAACAGAAAATAAAACTCTACCAGATAAAAACTCTCATTCGGTCCACCGGGAACCTTCAAATCCCAGCAGGTAAAATCAGCCTCACTGGGTGTTTGATCTTCATTTAAAGACAGTGGCAGAACAGTTTCACTTTTATGTTTGAAACCGTTTGGGACGTTGTTATTCATGAGAAAAGCTTGTTTTGGCCTTACTACAGTGTACTTAATACACGTGTAATAACGTGTTTAGTTACTGCTTCAATGATCCAGAAAGGGACTGTAACACATTAATTATGAATGTCTTCCTCAAAGAAGGTTAATCTATAAAAGTGTTGATAAACCAGATAGCTCACCTCTACTGGAAGACTAAATAAAACTTGTTATTTTATTGTTTTTTTTTTTATTTAATGGTTTTAGTCATTTTAACCCACTGAGCAACAAACGTTTATGCTTTTTGATTATGTCTGAATAGGATGATTATTAAAGGTGGTTTTAATAAACTGTGACCTCGGTTCTGGAAAGTCCATCCAAACACACTGGTACCGCTACAGAGTTCTGGACGTAATGCTAAATCTGTCCACCAGATGGAGCACTTTGTCTTTCCATCATGATGGAGCACTTCCAAACAGCCTATGGGCAACAGAGTGCTTCACATAAGACACAGACCCGAATCAATGACATTGGAACAAAATAGAAATTAAAAAATAATAACATACAGCTAAGCATGTAAAATAAAAAAAAGCAAATGCTTTTGATCTACTCAGGAGTTTTCTTTTTTGCAGATGAAAGATTCACCTGTTCTGTTGGAGAAAAGAACCAGCATCTCTAAAAACTGCCCACTGTTTCTGACAGGTAGAGCTGTTGTATTAAACCATGAAGACAGAAACAAATAGGAGAGGATTTACAGTGCGTATTTTTGAAGGTCAACACTTGAAGCTCACAGATCTAAAAAGAAAAGCCCTACATGAAGGTCTGGAGAGCAACTACCTGTACAAAGAGATCCCAGAATACCCTAAACCAGAGTTCCATGTGAGTTTTCTGAAGCATGACACTACAGGATCAGGGTTGCGTGGGATCAGGAAGGATGGAGGCTTCAGGGATCCATATGGAGGATCCCTGGTATGGTGGAGCTTGACTGTGGGACCAGAAGAGCTGAAGGATGCTGAGATGAGGCTCCTGGAGAAGACTTTCCCAGACAGGATGGTGGAAGATCCTGAGCAGCAGAGCTTCCTGTGGAGGTTTGCTACGTCTCCAGCCTTCAAGGAGACATCCAGGCTGGGCTGGTACCGCTTTACCTTCTCACTGGAGGAGGTGCTGACGGCCTACAGAGAACAGGTCAGAACCTTCAAAGGGTCAAACACAGAATGTGGATGGATGTAATTGAAACTACAACACAGCAAACCTGTAATTATCTCTTCTAGTTCTTCTGACTTTGCAGTCTTTGACTCCTACAGTTTTTTTCTGATTCACAGACTGAATCATGAACTGATTTCTGTTCTAATTCCTGAAATGATTATCGAACCAATTCACTGCTTATTTCCAGGACTGATCTTGTCTCATTGTTCTTAAGAAACCTTTAGAACATCTTCGTTCCACAGAGTTCTAAATTGTCCAATTCTCTTTTCTTTAGTTCTGTTGTGGATCCCAACCTATCATGCGGATTTACCAAACCGAGCTGTACTCCCAGGAAGTGATGCATGTAGTTCTGGTCCACAGTCCAGCCAGCGAGAAGGAGTTTTCCCACTACCCTGTTCTGAGTCTCGACCAAAACGCTGTTTGTGGTTTCAGTGATGGATGTTTTACCTGGAGGCCCGAGGCGATGTGCGAAACTCATCGGTAAGATGGAGAAACCTCCAACATTCAGAGGGTTTTCCTCATTAATTTGTGCTCTGGTTCAAAGGGAAGCAGCTGAATGAGTATTTCTGAGCTGTAAACCACAGCAGCAAGGATTTACCCTGCGGAAAGCCAGCAGATAGAAACATAAACACGTCATTTCTGGGAACAGCTTACACAAAATGGTTCATTCTTGTCTCTTCTTGTCAGATATGAGCTGGTCTATAGACATCAAACCAGGCAGCTGGAAACCTGGAAAACCTGCCCTCCTCAGTATTATGTTTGGGATCATGTTGCTGTTGCTCTGCATGTTGGTCAAAAGGTAGCTTCACTGTTTCTAGTAATCATAAGTCTGTTTTTGTTAAAAATACAAGGTCTGGATCACAAACAAACAAAAAAAAAAACACTGAGTTTTTTGGGAGCAGTGATGGTTCTAAAGTCGGCTTCTGGAAGGAAGGAGCTGAGATATTAATTACTTCCTTTTCCTTTACAGGTGTTGAAGTTCAATGCTGATAATCTCAGAACCAACCTGAAGTTCTGCCAGCCAGATAAAGTTTTTTATGGCCAAAACACTAAAAACGCAGATGGTTATGATGGAGCTAAAGCCGAAGTGAAGAAGCTGTGGTCGGGCTGGGATGGACTGCTGGAGAAGCAGAGGTCGCTGAAGCAGAGTTTAACTGGTAGGACTGGTTTACCTCAGAGCATCGTCCATTTTTGATATACTTCTGTGATAAACGGGTTGATGTCCAGCAGGTTGGGACCCTGTTCAGCACATATATCAAGTGTAGTGCTCTAGGGAGTCGAATCACTGATAAAACAGTCGTCATCATGGACAGGAAGCCGTAGTGATCCCTGAAAGTGCAACGTCCTCCAGCAGAACCACTGCATCCGTCCTGCACCACAAGGCAGGGGCGTCTTAACCGTTTTAAAATGCCTCACCGCTTGTTATTGGGAGAGGAATGTAAAGGGTTAGGAAACGTTTAAATATAGCACAGATTTTGATGAATTTCTGGTTTTTATGAACCTTTTCTCTAATAAAATTGATCTACGGTTAAAGTTTCACAAGAAGGGAAATTAAAAGTTTGAGAGGATTTATGATGCAATCTGGTTTCAGTTCACCACCTCACCATCAGTGTTCCCTTCCTCCAGCTGGTGTGTACCTGTACAAATGGGCCAGGGTCAGTGTGTGAGGCCGAACATTTTCACACCAAGTTTGTCCTTTTTAATCTTTGTCAAGCATCGTCTGCAGGTTTCAGGTCCCGTTTTTGTGCAAACAGGTTTTATAAATGAGACCAATGGTTCTTTTAGTTTTTATTTCGATTAAAACGCGAAAACCTGAGACTCCTTGTTTTTTGTATTCGAGGTCAGACCTGCTATGATTTCCCAATATCCACTTCCTGCTGAAAGAACCAGAAAACTTTATGCTTAATGATTCCAGTTATAATCCACCTGTTTAAAGTCATTGATGAATGGAACCAGCAGAGTTAGATCTGGACTCTATGTTCACTCTTTGTTTCAGTCACAGACATTCAACTGGTTCTTGTTGGGTGGCCCGGAGTGGGGAAGAGCTCCAGTGGGAACACCATACTGGGAAAAACCGCCTTCATGACCAGCAGTGCTGCAGCCAGTCAGCTCTCAGGTAACCAGCAGTCCAGCCTGCAGCTGTTGTGCATTTGTATGTGTTTATGTTTTCTGATGTTTACTGAAATAACTTTCATCATTTTTGTTCTGTGAAGTGGCTGTGTTTTAGAACAACATATGAAAGTGTGATTCAAGCTCTACTTGTGGTCAGACACTGCACCCAAAGGAAAAACATTCACAACTCCCGCTCAAAATATAAGAATTTATTAATAAAAATAATTGAAGTCCTTGTGAAACATATTTCATTTAAAAACTCTCACCTAAGCTAAGCAGATCATAATTTTTACTTTTGTTTTTAGGACTTAGAGATAGGCTACATATGTAAGGTGCTCTATAAATACTATTCAGTTTTATAATTATTATTTTAAAGTAATTTTTATCATTATTATCTCCAACTACATGGCTTCATACTTCCTCGTTCTTTTATGGCCGCTCTGATGCTGCCAGCTGACAAACAATCTGCTTGTTTTAATGAACCAAACCAGTTTGAAGGTCTTAACGTTTGCTCAGCAGTTCTTGTAGATCAGCAGCAACTTATTGCACATGCTAAGAAAAAAATAAAAATACACGTATAATTTAACACCTCTTATTCAAATCTTTTAAGATCAGGCCCAACGTCTGGTTGTACACATGCAGCTTTGGGGCGAAGCAGTTCCAGTATCTTTGATGATAAAAGGTTTCCATGTTTCAGCAGATCCGGTGATTATAAGGAGGTTAAATGGACATCAGATGAACAGCATTACAGAGAAAGTTTAAGAATTAGAAAATAAAAATTTTAGTTCAGGGTTTAAATGTCTGAGAGGAACAAAAAGGTTCATGATTGGAGAAATGTCTTGTGGTGTTAAAACTGCAGCTAAAAGGTTTGACCTTTGTCACATTTGGAGAAAAAACCCAAAAGGTTTCCAGGCTCTGAGGTACGGGGGTGGCGGCGTCATGATGAAGAGGTTCTCAGCTGGTGCTCTGCTTAACATAGAAGAGATTATGAAGAAGCAGCTTTATGTGGAAAAACTGAACATCACGCAGGAAGTTGAAGCTTGGACAGAAGTGTTTACCTCCAGCTTCAGTTGTGACTGGACGACAACATAGTCCAAGTTCTGACCTCAACCCTAGAGAGAATCTATAATCAGGTCTGAAAAGATGACCTGACCCGGTCAGGCCGGTTCTGTCTGGAGGAATAAGTCAGAATTCAGCAAACTGTTATGAGAAGCTTAAAGATTTCAAGAGAAAATTGTAGGTTCAATTTTTAGCAAACTTCAAACTAAGTGTTGTTTATTGCAGTGATTCCCAACTGGGGGCACTTTTATCCCTATTGGTCTTTGAGTGCATTGCAAGGGGTACATGGAGATATTTTATTTCTCAGGTAATAAAATAGAATAGGGCTGGGATCTGTTGTGCTTTGCAAGGATCCAATTGACAAATAAAGCAATCTTTTATCAACCAAAAGGTAAGCTTTTCTTATATGTTTGATCTTCAAAATCAAGCAGAGGAACAGACTGGATGTAGAGAACAGCCTGGTATTGACTGTTTCTCCGCACCAGAGCCCATCAAAGCAGCTCTAGTGTCACGAATGATGAAAACAAAGTAAAACTAATGAAGTCAGTCTGACCATAACTATTGTTCAGTATTTTGTTCCTAATTCTTTGAGTAACTCTGGTGGAGCCCAAAGAGGTACACAAGTCAAAAAAGGTTACGAACAACTAGTCCAGTGGATCATGTATGAACATTTTATTTACCAGCCATAGTGAAAAGTAAACCTACCAATAAAAATAATATTTATAAGCAGTGCCTCTAAAAACTTTTTTTAAAAAGTGCATCATTTGACGTCATGTTGGGGAGTCAAACAGTCAGCGCAACTTCAGCTGTGTGTGGACAGTAGGTAGTTATCAGTTAGACCTAATGTATAACTGAGTTTGATAGAAGTTTAAGATTTGAGATTTATTGATCATAAACATGGTCAAATATTATGTTTGTGGGGGTTGAACACTCTAATAAATGAAGCTGAAATGAATTAAACTTGTTCCCTCAGAGGGACTGAGAAACCACCGCTGTTCCAGTCCTGATGCAGATCTAATGGTGGCCGACGGCTCAGTAAACAGGAGATCAGTGGATCGCTGGCTGGGAACTGTGACGGGGGTCAATATGAATGCTGGAGAAACTTTAAATAAAGGGAAGACATTGCTTCACCAGCAGCTGCTACCATTTGATTACTGTGCAAAATCTCTCTCTGTGGTTCAGAAAAACAGCAGGATGCTGCTGGAATAAACTGTTGCAGTGAAATTTTCTCTGAGGACAAACTGCCAGACTGTGAGGAGTTATGTTACTTTTCCAATACATCAATGAATGAATCCTCCGCCCTGGTCTCTCTACTGTCTTGGTTGTTCAACAGGCTCATAATTACAGGCTTCTAGTCCATCATGTGCGGTTGGACACACTGAAAGTCTCTTCAATGTCTGAATTAGTATTGGTATACATTGTTTGCTGCTGGAAAGCTAAGCAGACTCCCCCTACATCACTTCCAGTGCCTGTTTAAATATGGAAGTAAAGGTTTTCTTATAAAGACAACCAAAAAGCCTAAATAGTTCATATATAAGGCAATTCTTTTCAAAAAACCAAATCCTCCGATATTTTTTCTAAACAATTATAAAAGTGAATCTTCTCTTTAAACCCAAAACATCTGATCCAAGCCAGACACATTAGGCTAAGTCCACTGAGAGCCGATGGACATTTAACTTCCCACCGAGCCAAAACATTTATTCAGATTTGATTTGGACTGGAGAGAGGAAGGTTCTGGGTAGTTTGGGATGTTTTAAAGTCATTGAAACTGTCTTCTGTCCTCAGGTGGAACCAAGTGCTCTCTGCAGAGAGGGACCATCTTCAGCAGGGAGGTGACCATTATCGACACTCCAGGATTCACAGGAAGGTCCAACCCTGACCTGAAGAAGGAGATCTTCAGATGCATCAACCTGTGCAGTCCTGCACCCCACGCCGTCCTGCTGGTCGTCAGACTGGGATGTTTCCCCACAAATGTTGAGGAAACAGTGAAGCAGATGGAGGGGATGTTTGGGGAAAATGTCTGGAGCCGAACCATAATCCTCTTCACCCACCAGGACCAGCTGGAACCAGATGTTAAAACCCAGCTGCAGCAGTGTAGAGCTGAGCTGAAGGAGCTTGTTTATAATAAAGTTGGTTTGTACCAGGTCCTCAATGCCAACCCAGACTGCAGAGATCTCCAGATCTGGGATCTGCTGCATGTAGCAACAAAACTAGTTAGTGAACACATTTAGTCCAGTGGGTGCCATAAAACCTTGAGGACGGGTCAGACTTTGGTATCACTGATCCCGTTATAGGTTTTAGTTGAAGTTCTGTCGTCTGAAGAACATTCCCAGGGTTTGATCATTTGTTTTGGGTCCAGAACCGAAGCTACGAATCCTACCTTTATAGGCAGTAGAGATTATTATTGTGATTTTATCTGACTAGTCTGGTCACAGACTGATCTAAAATGAACTGTTGGAGTCTCATGATATGTTATTGATTAATTTGACAGAGGTCGACCAATACAATATTTTTCAGGCCAATAGTGATTATTTTGACATCAGTCTAACTGAACTTCAACACATGCTGCAATTTTGGGGGTCGATTCTTGAAGCCGATTTTCTTGCTCCATTTACATGATAAAAGTGACAATAAATAATACACAAACAAGCCTCACTTTAAACCTTTATTCACAAATCAAACCTAACATTAACTATGGATAGCAGACGAAGGGAGCAGCAATGCATGTGCTTCATATGATCTCAAGGTATGGGTGCTGCACTATACCATTGGCAATGGCATGAAAGCATCGATCAATACATGAAAAAAAAACATCTTCAAGGCCTGGGAATGCTGGTGGATCAGTTAATGGTATGTAGGTTATAATGGAGAATGTTTGTGCACAATAATAATCACTGTGTTACTTCCAGTAACACAGCCCTACCACTTACCTCTTTCCCTCAGTTCCTAATAGGCATTGGGATACCCTTACCCCTACACGTGAATGTGCAAAATGGATGTAAAGGGGTAATGAGGAAGGGTCAAGGTGTGAAATGGGATTCACCCTTAGACTCTGTTCAGAGGGACTCCCAGCAGAGACTGGACTTCTTGAAGCAACTCAGAGAGCAGAACTAACCCTAAGCCTAGGAACACGGAAAGGTCCGATAACATCTCTGCAGAGCCCACATCCTGGTCAGAGGCTGTTTTGTCTTTTTACCTTCCGGGTGGTGTAATATTTCATTGTCGATATCGGTATCGATTCTCAAAGCTACAATATCCGTATTATGTAACAATAAAAAAGTTGTATCTGGACAGCTTTTATGATGGGAACTGAAATTAAACTCCTTGGTTTTAAACACAAAACGTAGCCAATAAAGTTAATTCTAATTTTGTTTTACGTCATTTATTTTATAAATAATGTATGCACTGACTGATTGGGGGTAGTGTTTTGATCTATACCCACGTTAACGAACAAGCAGACCGTTATTAACTCAACTCTTCTTAGAAAGAACCAGCACTTACTCCCTTTTCGTGAGACTTAGTTACCATCTGAACAGGTTTACTGGTTCTACCATTTGTTCTTGTAATTCAGACTTCTGATTATGAAATTTCAACTGGAACGTATCCTAAAGTTGGAATTTTCAAGTTGCAAAGTTGGGTCAACAGCACCAACTGACTTATATATCCAAGATGGCCTCCTCCCACATCAACATCACATCTTCATCATTAATCTAACATCCTTCAGCCTGTTCAGTGTTTATGAGAAGAAATGTTTCAGTGTTATATGCACAAAACACCGCATAGACAGAGTTTTTCTTGTTCAAACAATGGCGAGTGCTAGTAGGAACTGGGACGCTTTCACCACAGGGATTATGTCACCCTGATTTACTAGCAAAATGGACCACAGCATAAACTTGTTCTTAATAGTGAATTTTGTCCAGAATCTTGAAAAAAACCAACATTGAGTCAGAGGTGGACGTAAAGCCAATAAGGCTCTGTGTCTAAACCATGACATATGGGATTGTTTCAGGTTTTATTGCTCAGATCATTAATGCCACCGATGATTGTCGTATAAAACAGTCCACTCAGTCATGGGTGGATTGGGACTGAAAATCAGAACTGGACTTTTTCCTAAGTAGGTCCACTACAAAGATTTGTACTGAGCGCCACTTACAGAAACTTATGGTATCCAACATGAGACACAAGGTTCTGGGCAGATCTTCTCAGAAACTGACCAGCAGCCGCCATTTTCCACGTTTCGGTATTCTTTCTGTCTGGCAGGCCTCATTGGTCTACTTCTTTTCTCCTCCGATCTCATGCTGTGGTTTATCTGCTCCCTCGCTGCCGGGGTTCTTTGATTTTCTGCTGCTCCTGTCTGAGCTCCATAATGGAAAGTGGCCATGATCCAGCTGTAGCTCCTGGACTCCCCGGACTGAGAACATCACTGGAGGATTTGCTGGACCCCGGAACGTTGGTAGCTTTCTTTGGCTTTCCAAATTGAATAAAGCCTGCTTTGTGAAATCTATGTCTACCATGATGAGGTGAAAACAACCAACCAGCAGGGTCGATGATGTGGTGGAGATTTTCCCCCCTCTATGTGTTTAGCTGTCGCTGAACGTCTGGCGAAATATCAGGCGATTTCAGTTTAGAATAAAAAATAAGTTGGCTGGAGCGTTTGCTGCTGTTGAAGCAAATACGTCACCGTAAAGCAACAGCGGAAGATGGTTAACCCTTTAAAGCCCGAACCATGAAATAATTAAAAGAAAATTCAGATTTTTTAATATAAGAGTTTTCACTGAATTCTATGAAAAATGGTGAAAAAAAAACCCAAAAATTTTGTATAAGTTAAATTTGATCATTATTTGCATACATTTTGATACATTAGGCATTTCCGTATAATCTTTTATACA
>JAUZNJ010028915.1:0-15752 GCA_034780135.1 Jordanella pulchra | reverse complement strand
CATCCATCCATCCATCCATCCATCCATCCATCCATCCATCCATCCATCCATCCATCCATCCATCCATCCATCACTGTGTGCTTAATGAAAAGCAAAAGGAAACAGTGCAAACATTGTGCAGTAGTTGGTTTTAAGGATCTGTGAAACACAGAACTCGTCTTTTATTGTGGTCTAACTTTCTAAGCACTGGAGCACAGGTTGCGTTTTTTTAATGCAATGTTCTGACCAATGAGAAGAACTTTTAAAGTTTGAAAGATTTCTTTGTCTCTTCAGTCACAAGGTTCTCAATATTACCAGAAAACCAGGTCTCCAACTAATTTCAGACTTCAAAGATTCTGGTCTTTGATCTGTTAGTAAAACCCTTTTAAAGCAACAATTTGTGTCTAGAGGAGGAGTTTAACCGTACTTGTTTAATGGTCAGTGTGTCTGTCCTTGAGGAAACATGCTGACTCTTTCCTGGCCCAAAAGGAAGTTGTGATTGCATGATGATATTTCTCTGCTAGGTGTGTCTGCAGCAGATTTGAGTGGACCTGAAGGGGGAAGTCTGACAGCTCAAGATTTTAACAGAGAAACAAGCAGAGCTGTAGATCTTGGAGAACAAGAAAGAACACTTGGAGCTGGAATGAGGAGAAACAGCGTCTTTGGTCCTTCTGTTCCCAGAATACATGGAAGAATCGAAGTTAAGAGAACTAACCCAGGCATGCAGTCATCAAATAATAGGCCTATATTAACTCTTGATAAACAGAATAAAGTCTCTGGTCAGTCAGCTTTGCAAAAACAACAACCTCAAGGATTTCAAACAGGGGACAGTGAGGCAGTGTTAGCAGGCACTGGTAGCAGGCAGCTTCCTTTTGATCAAGACATCAAAAGTCTGGATTCTTTCAGTTCTCCGCTTTACAACCCCAGAGATCCAACAACTGGAAAAAATCAAGATGCTAAAAACTTTGGACCCCTGGCTGATTTGTCAGATCCTTTGGACATGAAACCATTAAATGCTAAAATGAGCAAACAGCGTAGGTGTAAAACTCCTCCTGCACAAGGTCAAGATGTCAATGGCAATTTGTTTTCCACTGTGCAGCGACAAGCAGGAATAAACCCTTTATATGCACCTGCAAACAGTCAGGATATTAAACGACCTCAGGCTCAAGACAAAATTATTTTCAAAGATGGATTCCAGCCCTATGATGCTGTCATCCCAGATGCAAGTAGAACCCAGAGTTTGGGTGTCACTTTAACTGGAGAAGAACAGCAAGTCGGGGATTTTACTCAAGAAGATGTCAGACACCTTTCTGAAGCTGAACATTTAAACAGAAAGTCAAAACCTCTTCGTATGCCAGGGCAGACTGAGAAGAATACACAGGGAGCAAGTAAGACAAAAGCTTTGTCCTTTTCACCATTTCAATGCTTAGGAAGAGCATATTTACCTTTATAGATCTTTATCTTCTTTTTGGAATTAGATAATTTCAAAACGCTTCTAAATTTTTCTTTTATACATATTTCTACACTTTTATACTTGATATTCTTTCTCTTCAGCTGCAGCTTCATTGCAGTACGGAGCCCCGCAGGGTTCTATTCTCAGCCTTCCCTTTTCTTTTAAGGTAGCCTGTTTCTTTTCATCAATTCGTAAATAACTTTTCATTACATCCAACTTATTGAGTAAAATAAAAGCCTACACCTTTAAAAAAAGTTTTTAAGACTTTATATCTTGGATGGAGATAAACTTTCAAAGTCTCAAGGAAAATACGAAAGAGATTTTCTCAGTGTGTATAAAATTAGTCCCTAAGAAACTGCATTTCTCTTTTTATGACACAGTTCTTTGTGCTGGCTTTTAACACACTATTTGTTTTTATATTTATAATTATACCTTTACAGGTATTTATATGAATTATGTTTGACATTTTTTTATATTGATGCTCAGTTTACTCATATTTGTATGTTGGTTTCACTCAAACTTTGTGTTATTTCCTTTTATCATATGTGTGGGACTTTTTATCCTTGACCTTTACAAATGTAATCAAAGCCTACATCCTAAATTAAATGCCAGAAAACCTTGCATTTAAAAAAATGAACCTGTAGTATTCTAAACATTATTTAAGTTCAAAATTTAATTGAACTGACAAACATTAAATTATCTCTGGTGTCATAAATATATTATTAAAACACCATATAGCAAAAATACATCTCATCTACAGATAGACAACCCTTGTTAAGATTAATCAAATGTCTTAGAAACCTTTCTAATCTCTCATTGAAGTGATTTTAAAAAATATGTTCATAATTAGAGAGCTGCATCAGACAGTGAAATCTTGGCATCACCAAGTCCCATAAAGACAAATTGATGCTTTATTTCCCAACCAGATGTTTGGGAGAAAGGTTGTTCTACCTTGAAAAAGTAAACAGGTGAATTTCTGCAAAGGAATTTAACTAGAAAACTTATTTCATTAGACAGTTATGAAATCAGCAAACTCTCCTGAATAAATCAGTGTAAAAACAGGAGGAATTCTTGGAAGAGCAAATTGTGTCCATATCATCATTTATAATTATTGTTTCAAAGAGGTTTTACATGACAAAGCTTTTGCCCTTGTGCTGTCATCCACATCTGATCGTTTGTAACTTATAATATTGACAGGCTGTATTTCAGGTGGTTCAGCATCTGCTTTTCTGGACTCTATGGATTTTTTTTTGCCCTGAAACGATTTACAGTGGACAAACTTCAAATAATACAAATTTCTTTTAAACAGTCTCACAGAAAAATGATGTGTTCCAGTGTCTCTATTTACATCATGCATTACTCTGTTAAAGAGACACCTGGCCGGTTACAGTTTTGCAGGGTAAATGAGAAATATTTGTTTTCCCAGATTCTGTTTAATTTTTCTGCAGGTTATATTGGAGGAGCAGGAAACTATCTTGGAGGAAACCTCGGTGCAGCAGGCTATGGAGCAGGTAATTACCATCCTTTTTAGCTGATGAAGACTATGATAATGTGGATGATATAAATATGTCTTGCATTTTCCTCACATCTTTAGGACAGGGAGCTTATCTGGGAGGTGCTGCAGGAAAACTTAGTGGTTAGTCTTTGTTTAATGTCTTTATGATTGGAAATAATTTTGCTTTTGAATATTAACTTCAACCTTTTTCTGTCCTCTAAATCAAAAATCCCAGCTGCTGCTGCGCTCGGACAGGGTGCGTATCCTCAAGGCGTTGCAGGGAAATCAAACGGTAAGGAAGTGGAATGATTCTTGCATCTTTACTAAGATGATTTTTCTTTTTTACTAATTTCTTAAGAAAAACTTCAAGGTGCAGTGAGAGAGAAGAGGCTTTGTATAAGTCGTTTATAAGCTGAATAGGAACTTTAATGCTACTTAATTTTCTGACAAGGTAGAAAACAATTTAAATGAGTAAAATGTCGTATGAAAAACTCTAGATTAGATGCAATTAGATGCATTTATGCTTTTCAAGCTTTCTTTTAATACTTGAACACAGTTATGATCTGCAGTTCTCTTGGCTTTTAGGCCTTGCTAAGTATTTATATCCTTTTTTGTATTTCCTTAATTTACATTAAAGTTTCTTTTCTTACTATAGAACAAGAATTTCATATAAATCAGACATAAAGAACCTAATGGTTGAACTAAATTGTGGCATAAACTGACAGATAGATACAGTTGATAAAAAGCAAACAGCCATGAAGCGCAGAGTTTGTGAACAAGATAAGAGAGAAATATTAGATTATCAGCTTATAAAATTAGCGCTATTCATTCCTAGCATAAGACCTTTCTTTTAAGAATTGTTTCTTTATAGAAAACATTTAACAGCTTAAACCTGAGGCTGTTTAATGACTCATAGTGAGACAGCAGAAAATCCGATGCTACCTAATTTGCCTTGTAAACCCATTATTTGGCTGTCAAACAAAAAGCTTTGTTTCTCTGTCTGTCTTCTGTAGCAAGATTTCTTTTCTGCAAAGCTTTAACCTTTCTAAAAAAATGAAAAAATCTCCTCAGTAAACTAGCCAACCTGTTTCCCAAACAAAACTTAACTATATTGTAACCATATATATATATATGTATATATATATATAAATAAATGATGTATTTTGACAGGCTATGGTGAAGGAATGACGGGATATCTTGGTGCTACGGCAGGTAACGGCTTCGGTAAGTGCAAACACATCAGTGCAGATGGTGATAGATTGCTTTCACCTCTTGGTTCCTCAGTTAATGTTTAGCTAAAAAGGGCCTGTATTTTGTGTTGACTGGTTTTATTCTGGCTGTTGGCGGGCAAGCATAGCCCTCATGAAGCCCCTTACCTTCTAGTCTTTAGGGGTCTCACCATTTCATACCTTTCTCTTAGCAGGTTATGGAAATGGATACGGAGATGGTTACGGAGCAGGTGAGCAAATTCGTATTTGAGTGGGATTAAAAAGGGGAAAGATTTGGTTAAGCTAAAGAGAAATTAGCTCAGAGACTTAAGTAGTGCTAATTAGAACTATGTTTCAGGGCTTGGTTACCCTGCAGAATTAGCTGATGGTGCTGAGAACAAAGCAGGGAAGATAAAAGGTAATAATAACCTGTTGGAAACGCCCAACAGGTGATGACACTAACTAGTAGATGCTTCCTGTTGGTACTGCAGTAACATAACCTCTGGGTGTAGCTATTGTGTCTTAATCACAGAAGCTGACAAGGTTTTCCTGGGAGGGGGGGTTCGATTTCCTTTTTTTCATAGAGGCCTTAAAATTTAATTATAAACATTTTCTAATAACAATTTCATAAGTCAGCAGTTTTTTTCTTTTTGTGATGTTTCAGCTCTGAGTACAGGAGGCTACGGAGGACAGGTCCAGGAGGGATATGGTAAGAACTGACCCATCAAAGGATTTTACTGATATATCATTTTCAGGTCAGATATTCTGAACTTGGGCTGTACGGTGCAGCAAGAAGGTTCTGGGGTCGATTCCAGCCTGGGGTCTTTCTGCATGGAGTTTGCATGTTCTCCCCGTACATGCATGGGTTCTCTCTGGGTACTCCGGCTTCCGGCGTCCAAAAACATGACTGTTAGGTTAATTGGCACCTTTCAATTGTCCCTAGGTGTGAGTGTGTGTGAGCATGGTTGTATGTCTTTTTTGTCTATGTGTTGCCCTGCAACAGACTTGCTTCCTGTACCCCGCCTAACGCCATAGTCTGCTGGAGATAGGCACCGGCCCAACCGCGACCCTGACGGACGAAGCAGGAGAAGATGGATAAATGGATAGATATTCTAAACTTTAAAATCAACCCGAATGTCCGGTTTTAGTTCAAAGTGAGGTAGTGCAATGTTAGAAAAGTACTCGGAGACTGAAGACCTCTGCAGTTTGTTTGTTTGTTTGTTAGCGACTTTACAGAAAAAGTTTGCTTCGCTTGGTTATCCGGATCATCATCTGAATATAATCATTTGGTTATAATACGCCCCTTTTTTGAAAATTTGAGCAAAATCCATCTATAACTTTTTCTGTAAAGTTGTTCACAAACAAGCAAACAAACAAACCAACCAATGCTACCAAAAACATAACCTCCTTGGCGAAGGTAACAATCAGTACCTTCCCTCCAGCAGAAAAAAGTTAGATTAGGTTTTTGTTTTCGTATTTTAATCTGTTTTTGGAATGCAAAAGGTCCCACTTCAAAGTAGGTGTAATCTTTTTATCAGAACTATGTCCAGCTGGCTAATATTGCATTAGCTTCATAAAACCTGGAATATATTATCTGACATTCAATGGACTTTAAGACTTAGAGTAATAACATCATTTTCTGTTTTTGTTGTGATAATATATTTGTTATATGTTGTCCAGGCTTATTTCAAAGATGGAAAAATATATCAACTTAAAGACAGAAGTTAGGATTTCAACAGAAAAATATAAATATGAAGAGATTAGCTACAAGTACATTATTCAGACAATGTATAATACGATGATTTTCTCTAAAGAACACAACTGTCCTTAAAAACACCAGCCGACCAGTGAATAAAACTCAGGACATTTGTTAATGGCACCTCTGTCACTGGTCTGATCTGGGACAAGTCTGCATCCCACACCTGGCCTCTCTCTACCACCCCCAACAGAATATGGTCAACTAAGCCACTTCCCTTTCCTAGAAACCAACCTTCCTCATAAGGATGATCCTTAGTCTCACATAGCTGCTGTGTGGAGAGAGGCCCAGCAGCACTGTGCTTCTAATTAAAAGCAAAGTACATTTATTTGTTAAAAGTTGGAGGTTAAAACTGATTCTGATACGAAATTAAGTAGGACTACAGAAAACAGATAATTACTTCTAATGGTCAGTTGTCAAATCGATGTCCATCATCTCCACTCCTGAAATGACAGCTAGCCAATAATCCCAAACCGAAAAGGGTCAAAGTGACACAGAAAATATTTCTTACTCATAGATTCTGCACACAAACTGGATATAAAAAGAAACGAGCCTCGCTAACTTGTCACTTAACCCCTTTTTAATGTTGCTGCAGGAACACTTGGCACAGGACTGGAATCAATTGGGGGCAAATATGGTGAGTCCTGCAGAAACAACTTTATCCTCCTATTAGGCTGTGAGTAAACATTAGTGTTGGATTGTGAGGAGATGATACATCATGTAGGTTAAAGGATAAGAAGCAATATGAGTCATTTTGATCAGGCGTTTGTTTTTCTTCCAGGAGGAGCTGCTCAGGTTCCTTATGGTAACACTCCTGTGATCCCTGCTGGGCTGGAAGGTAAGAGCTTATTGTGCAACCATCATAACAGTTATACTAAGTTCAACAAAAACACGGAAAACCCAAGTTTCATTTCTCTACAACCATATTTTCTTTTGCATCTTAGTAAACAGGGAGATGAAAGATTGATTTCTTGACCCCATTTTACATATAATACTGTGGTTTTAGTTTGTGTAATATAAACGTTTTTTTTTTCTGACATCCTTCCCTTTCATCAAATTCTAACAGCTTTCAAAACTGTTAAAGGGTTTTTTTCTTTGTTTTAGGTGATGGAAGTTACCCATATGCTTCTCAGCAGCTCAGCCTCGCTGCTGAAAACGCCAAAACCGCCAGCAAATATGGTGAGAGGGCGCCGTCAGAGATGAGCAAAAATGTGTGAAGCTGCGCACGACAGAGAAATGGCAGCTTCTGTGAGATGTTAGTTAGGATTTCTCTAAGCAGATGTATTCCCTTTGAGTTTAAAACAAAACCATAAAACAATGCAGATCATAAAAGATGATAAACAATATGCAACAGTATTTTTGTATTTCAGAGCATAGTATTTCTCTTTCTACCAGGTAAATTGAACCATGATCTTATTGTTTTAGGTGCTGCTGCAGGTTATGGGACCCGGCAAACAGGTGAGCTTGCCTCACTGTTTGAACATAAACCCACAGATACCAGCATTTTATATTCGTCCCTTCAAGTTTCAACACCCTGTTGAGATTTACAGAGATGACATTGTGAATACTGCTAAGCTTTGCACAATCTCTGTGTAGCACACATATATTGTTCCTGATTTTATAAGGTCACAAAGTTCATTAATAATGTTACTTTTTTACCTCTTTGTTCTCTAAATTGTGTCTCTCTGTTGCACCAGGTTACGGAGCACAACTCGGAGCCACTCAGGATGCTCTGGGTAAGTCAGAAAAAACAGACTTCCTCTTTAGTGATCAGCTTTGACTGGTTGATGATTTCATAAGTCATGTGCTCTTGCTTGATACCATAGTTTTGGAAAAACTCACTAAGCAGAGCGTGACGACAAGTTTCTGTTGTCTGCTAATGGGGAAGTTTCAGGGTTGCTGTGTAGCTCAGCTCATCACCTTTTAAACATTAAAATGCTGTTCTTAACAAAACAAAACAAATCAAAACAAAGGGACTTAAAAAAAACTGTGTTATTCAAAAATGAAACTCTCTATGCAAAGCTAGCTCTTGATACCTACACCTCCATGAAAGAAGCATGCATCGTAGAAAACATTCACGTTTCTAGTTCAGAATAAACGCATCTGTGAAGTTTCAGTTTACCTTTGAAAGGCTAAACTGGGATTTTTTATTTTTCACAGTGGAGCAGACTGGCAAATATGATGGAGTGAATGCAGCACTTGGTAACGGGTACAAAGGTGACTACCATGAAACTCTACAACTAACAGCATTGAATGTACAGATCATTTGTTCATGTCGAAAACTGGCTCCTTATTAAGAACAGCTATGTGGCAGATTATGGACATTAGGTTAATTGCTAAAGCAAACATTTCTTGCCATTGTTTTCAAAAATAGTTTATGAGGATTTTAAATACGAAAAACCCAACACAAAATAGCCCAATAAAAACATCATGTTATTTCAGTTTTAAACTTTTTTAGCTAAATGAGTTTTGAAAATGTGGCAGGCATTTGAACCCACTCACCCTGACACCTGTGAATAAAGTCCAGTTAAACTAAATGCCCTCAGACCTTATCAGTTAATAGACCCGGGCTGTAAAATAATCATAGTAGCCACACATGTTCTATGACGGATTGGTGACTCAGCAGGAGCTGCAGAGAACCACAGCTCAGGTGGAAAAACTATCAGGAGGACAGTTATTCCCTCCAAAAATTTGGACTGTGTAGAACACTGGTAAGAGCAAATTATTGTTCAGACAAATGCAGTTTAATTTCCACTTTTGTCATAAGCCTAGAAGTAAACACAGAGAGGACAGAGCTCTACTTAGATGATACTGAATGAAACTGTTGGTGTCATGATTCGCTGTTTTAGATCTATTGTTTCTGTTCAGGGGTTCTCCATGTGGTTTTTAGGATGTTCTGAGTTATATTACTCTTTTTTATTACATTTATCTTGTTTTCATTACAAAGGTTCAAGTCTTCTTTGTTGTTTTTTCAGTCATCTTTAGAGGTTTATCCCCCGTGATTTCCTTTACATTTAGTTATCTCTCAATTATGTTTATTCATGGTTATAGTAATCTTTAGTTATCTAGTTTTCCCTTTGTCATCCTGTGTTTCTAATTATTTATGTAGCTGTAGTCTAATTATTTAATTATCTTATTTCTTTTTTGTGTTATCACAGTTTATTCTAGTTACATTTAAGTACTGTTGTATTTTCAGGTTGCTCTTTGTTGCCCCCGACAGCCGTTCTTCCTCTTCCTTCAGTTCCCTTCTAGTTGTTCTCTCCACACCTGCAATCCATTGGCCATTTACTCCAGTCCTTGTTTCAGTATTCTCCTCCCTACTATATACACTCCTTCCCTTCAGCTTCTCCTTTGCTGTACTGGCTTCGTTACGTCCCGTATGTTTCCTCCCATGCTGCTTCTTGTTCTAGTTCCTGTTTACTGCTGGATTTATGTTCTGTTGTCAGGACCTCTATTAAAACTACAAACCTACTCGCTGCCTCCCACTCTGCATATGGGTCCTGCTAATCTCCGCACATCCTGACAGTTTGGCCTACAAGCAAAATGATACATGTCAAGGAAAACTAACACCTCCCATCAGTCTGAACACGCTATTCTCAATTTGAATGATGGTGGCAGCTCACCCTTTTGGGGACGCTCGTCTTCAGTAGGGACAGAATTACTGATTAGAGCTGATGGATGAAGCTAATTACAGGTCAGTCCAGAGTGGAACCTGGTAGAGGCTGCAAAGGCCTGAGACTGGGCTGGAGTTTCTTTTTCTAGTAAAGAGACACCACAGACACAGAGACGGTTCAAAGCATGGTCATGCTTAAGATTGGTAAAAATCCAGGTCTTAATTGATAGGTTGAGATGAGACTTAAAATGTGCTATTTGCAGATGGACACCATTTAAATATGAACTTCAGTCATTTTGGATTGAAGTGTGGGGAAAAAAGTTGGACTTTCTATATGTGCTGAGTTCATACAGATATCCAAAATCACTAGCAGTGGTTGCAGCGATATGTGGTTCTGAAGGGGATAATTTAGGTAGAATGAATATAAATGCATGCCACACTTTTCAGAATTTGATAGAAATTATGAAAAGGATGTAGAATTTTCCCTCCATTACATAACCAGACACTACTTTTTATTGGTACATTACATTGAATTTATGGTTTGGGACAAAATTGGAAAAAGCTGAAGTTCTACGAAGCACAATAAATGTAAACAATACATTTTTGCTTCTTTATTGGTTTTAATATTGTGTCTCTGTCTTTAACCAGGTTAAGAAGTGGACCTCTTCAGGTGGATCTTCCTCTGTTTGTTTTTTTTGTTTGACCTTTGATTTATTTTTCTGCTTTTCTCAGTGTTACCCATATTTGTCTTGACCCTGCAAAACCTGCTGTACTCAAAACCTATTGTTCTGTTTTATATCATCAACATTTAGAAGGATGATGAGCAAAAATAGATGCATAGAGCAAGAAATGTATGTTCACGTTTTGAAAGAACAAAAATAAGATTTACCTGATGATCTTATTGTTTTAGTCCAATGAGGCATCATGTCATGTGATGGTAAATAAAAAAACCCTTCTCAGTCAATAGGATCTGGCTTCATGTTTAAACATATTCTCTGGAACAGATATAGAGAAACCTCATCCGCACACAGGAAACGTTACCACTTCCTTTATGTCGCGCAACACACAGAAGTTTAAAGTAAACACTACTTCTTTAAATGGGAACACAATCGATCAAAGAACAGACATCAGAGTTTGTTCAGTAATGCTTTTTATTCTGAATAAGTCGGACAAAAGCTTTCAGTAGATGAATTACAACAATCAATACAAAAGACAATAAGGCCTTATTATGGTTACTATTAAAGACAGACTTTAGTGAACACTTTCTCCAATGTAAAAAGCACATGTAAGCATGTTAATAAATGATTGCTGTGCAGTTTGATGACTGATATCTTGATGAGTATTAAATAAGTTTTTTTGGAGAATATCATCCAAAGCATTTCACAGCCAGACTCTCATTCATGTAGGAGTTTCTTTCATCCAAAAACACACCCATTTCCATCAGGATAGGTTTTGGAATAGGATGGACATGACGGGACACGTAAAAGTTCCTCAGGCTCTCACTTATGGGTGATGACTTATAGTCCAAACATGACTTTCCGGTCAGACTTGGAATACACGTCACCTCCCATTTGAAGTAAAAGCGGCCATGCTGGAGAGGGCACACATCTTGCATGATTCCAGAAGAGAGATGTTGTTCACATACTCCCAGCAGATCGTCATCCCACTTGTTGTCCTGATCCCAAACTTCAAATCGCACCAAATTATCAGAGGAGATGTCGATGGTTTCCAGGTCAACGATGGAGCCCCACACTGGGCTGTTGTTATTATCAATAACAGGAGTACGGTAAACCTCTGCTTTATTCACAAACACCTTGACATATCCATCTGTGGGAGTGCTGTGGTCTCCCCATAGGGCTTCAGCTCTCTGCACTGTTATGATTACTCGGGCCATTCCCTTTCGTGTTGGGCAGCAGTTTGGGTTCACAGCAGGTTCGTTGTGGCACTGGCAGACACAGGGGTCCCTGAAGTCAGTCTTTTTTCCAGCAGTACAGCTCCTGCTGCAATTCCTCCACAGACCTTTCTCCAGGATGTAATGGCTGATGGCCAAGCGCAGGTCTTTCCTCACCTGATTGTTGGTAGGTAGCAGCTCATAAAGTGGTGTCAGGGAATATGAAATGATGTCTGGATGCTGTGCTATTGAACCAAGCCAATCCTTGTAGGCTTCTGGGTTTTTGTTTGCAGAGAAAAGAAGGTCTCCGTCTGAAGTAAGTCCTCCTTTTACTTCTGTGAACCTGGTGACAGAAACATTTCAGCACCTGAACCAAAAAATATATCTTTGCAGGAATTGCAAAAAGTAGATATTATTTTGTTATTATTAAAGAAAATGTAAACATGAAAATATAGTTTTACCTGTCTTTGAATGTGTCAGAAAAGGATTTCTTGTTTTCCATCTTGTCTATAGATTTTTGGCAGTGCTTTGATTCTACTTTTGCACTAACTTTGACGCTTGCAGACGCTTCAGCTTCCAGGCACATTTCAATCTCATCAGTATTTAGACCCTGCAAGCTGACTTCACACATCCTAATGCTGGTCACAGACTCCACTTTCCCTCCTAGCTTCACCTGGAATAACATATTATGAGCACATTTAGGTCAGTTATCTCTTTCTGCTGCGTTCCCCTTACTTTTGTTTGCTGTTCATACTCACCCTGGTGATGTAATGAGTCCCAAAGTTTTCAATCAGTCTGTAAAATCTTGGCTTGTACTGTGGATTGTAGACTTTAGGAAGCTTTTTCACTGCTTTTTTGAAATCTTTGCTCAGAATGGGCATGCTGGACACTCTGTAGCTGCAGTGACACGGCAGAAAGAGGTGATATCAGTATAACATGGCAATGGGATAAAACAAGTTTTGAAATATTGAAAATCTTCAACAAAATTGGGAAAAACAAATCTAGAAATTGTTGGTTTGTTCGACCTCTATTATTTTATACCTCCAATAATAATTATCTACAGTTGAGGATTTTGGCTCATGCTGACATTTAGAGTGGAAGCTTAAATCTCAGACTCAATTAACTTTCAAAATTTACACAGTCTCCCACCTTCTTATTTTCATACCTTGAATCTTGTGCCCACGTATGGCACTATTTCCTCCCAACCCTGTCCTATCTGTACATTTTTGATAAACTTCAAATTTAATTTAACTAATTCTTCCTCCCCTTAAAGAAGGTTTTGATTTTAGCAGATAATTATCGGTTAATGCAGTAGCAAATTTTGAAAAATCCATCCAGCAGTGTCACAGTGGGGCTGGTGTCAATACCCAGCAGTCTAACCTGAATAGGTCACCTGTCAGGGCAGAGACATACAGTACAACATGCAGACATGGGATATGTAGAGACGCCAATTACCCTCACAGTCATGTTTTTGGACTGTGGTAAAAAAAAACAAAACTGAGTAATCAGAGAGAATTTATGCATGCACAGAAAGAACATGCAAACTCCATACAAAATGACCTTAGGGTAGTAATTGAACCCAGGACCTTTTTGCTGCAAAGCAGCAATGCTAACAACTGCACATTCACAGTTTTTTTCCCCTTCTAATTTCCTCATAATTACAAAAAAGACACACCAAAACACTGCATTTACTTAATTTCCTTCACAAATCGATGAACTTGTTCTCCTGGGTTACTTCCTCTTTACATGTTCCTTTGACAAAGTTGCTCACACCTCCCAAAAAATGAAGGAACCTATTCATGGGAAACTTGCTGCCTGGTTTAATGTAGATTTGTTTTAGCATGATGGTAGAAAACTGAAGAGAAAATGGTGCCCTAGAGGAATTTTAGATAATCTGGAAAAACAGTTTACTGCAATATAAAAAGACCCTTCATAACACAAGAGCAGCGTATTACTCTTCGTTAATAGAGGACAATAACATTAATCCTAGATTAATTTTTAATACACACCAAACTGACAAAGAGCCGTAGTTGTGTTGAGCTGTCTATTCAGCCAGCTGTCAACAGTAAAAATCTTATGGGATTATTTCTAAGTACGATTGAAAGTATCAAAAATAATCCTTCAAAATATGAAGACAACGTCTAAGGTAACTATAGAACCTGAGCCATACTATTTTGATAAAGTTTAGCTTTGAGTTATCAAAATTTTTATCTTCATCTAAGCCCTTATTAATTTGTATGTTAGATCCAGTTCTAACCAGTTTATTTATTTAATTAATTAATTAATTAATTAATTTAAGGAATCACACGGTATTAGTGCCCTTATGAAAAATCACTTCAATTGATCAAATTGTAATGAAGCACTGTGTTAAATTGCAAATAACATAACGCTGTTAATAATACATATTGACAGAAGTAAAGCTCTGAAATGGTGTGAGTTGTTCTTTAACTGTTTAAAGTAACGCTTTTCTAACATATAAAGTATTTTTGGATCAGTGCTTCCATGTTATTTTTGTCTGTTTGCCTTGGTCTTATTGGACCTCTAGACTGCTCACACTGGGCCTGGTTCTGGCTCTGGTGGAGGTTTCTTCCTGTTAATTAGGAGATATTTTTCTCTCCACTGTCTTCGCATGCATGCTTGATGTGAAGAATTGCTCCAAGCTCAATGACACACTGGAAGTGAATATGCACTGGTGCTACACGCTCGTCCAGTGGGAGTGAATTCTGGAAAATCATTGACTTGATGCAGTTGGCCAAGTGTCCTTAGTTAGAAAACTAATTCTTCTGGATGATAGAGTTGTGTTGTGAATTTGAGACATATAAATAAAATGAAGTGAAATTTGAAACCTCTTATTTAAAACATTCTAGCAAATTTAATTACCGATTCAATTGCTTGTTGCAAGTAATAAAAAATCTCTCATGAATATACATTCTTCAGGCATATTACCAAAAAACAGACGACTTTCAAAATTTGCAGCCAGATATTTTTTTAATACATCTATAGATTGGTATTTTTCCAATAAATATATGACAATACTGGAGTCAAAATGCTCAAAATAGATGAATAAACATTGAAAAAACTTGAGTCCTGAGGCTACCTTTCTAGCTGATTCTCTTTGCTTATAAGCCACAGTCCCCAACTTCCCGTAATACCACCATGCTACAGCATGTACTGGGAGGTCTGTGGTTACTTTATTTTGAGAAGGTGCCAAACCTCAGTTGGCATGATTTACACAGGCAAAAGCAAAATCTACGTGTCATCCCCAAAGTCATTTTATTTGTATTTGGCACATTCAAAAACCTCCCAGGTCTGTATTCATGATGTTTGAAACAAAAAGTAGAAAGATAATATAATAGCAGATTATGGTATTAATAAAAGACAGCCAAAGTAGCTACATGTAACTGAATAATGATGAACAGGTGAATTTTTAGTATTAGGAAACTTTTTACGCTGAGAACTGCTGTTATCTGACTCATGGTAGTGAACTTCTATTTCAAAGGTGTTTAAGATTGGCACACAGCTTTGGTTAAAACAGCTAGAAACCACCAATCAGGCTAGAAATCTGGGTGTAGTGATAGATTCAGGCCTGACACAGATCTCTCAGGTCTTCTGGTTCAAGTTTTCTCTGGATACCCAGAACCAGAACCAAACATTGAGAAGCTGCTTTCAAATCTTATGCTCCACCAATCAGGCACAAACTCCAGGAAAACTGTAAACACGCTGAATGTCTCAGGTGCATTAAACTGAGATAAAAAAAATTTAAAGTGACTTTTGACTTTGTTACCCAAAAATATTATTTTCCCTTGCAGTACAATTTTATTTTAGTTTTCAATAATTTCAATTACCAATCTTTATTCTCTTGAATTATGTATATTCTGTAATAACTCGATCACCCTTTATGCCTCTGGAATATACTTTTCCCTTAATAGTCTTGCTAATGAAATGAGCTGTATGGATACATTGTGCTTGCCTTGTTTTTTAATCATGGGACATCTAAGAGTATGAGTGCTTCTATAGCTCCTCTGTTGTCCAGATTGTTTTACTTAAACAGTTAGTTATAGCGTACAACATGTTGAAAATAATCCAAGCAACATATTCCCTAAAATTTAGCAGCAAACAAAAACAACAGAATCCTTTCTGAAGAACTACTATGCAAATTTTTTTTTCCTCAGTCACTGATGAAATATACAGGGGTTGGACAATGAAACTGAAACACCTGGATTTAAACCACAATAACTAGTAGGGTGTAGGGCCTCCTTTTGTGGCCAATACAGCATCAATTCGTCTTAGGAATGACATATACAAGTCCTGCACAGTGGTCAGAGGGATTTGAAGCCATTCTTCTTGCAGGATAGTG
>JAUZNJ010028914.1:0-15753 GCA_034780135.1 Jordanella pulchra | reverse complement strand
CAAGGGGAAAAATGAGCAACAAAGCCAAAACTCTTATTCTTAAAATAAAGTAAACACAATAAATCTATTTAGTTAATGTGTTTTTGAATACCAAAGAATCAGTCTGTATTTTGAATTCTTACACTAAGCCACTTAATTCTGTTTTGTTTATATTATGCAGCATTTCAGTTATGAAACTAACTAAATAAGAAATGCTCCAAATTGGAAGACATGAAGCTTTGTGGTAGAATTTTTTGCTGTTTTTCATTTTCTTTTAATATTTGTGAAAGCATTGTCGTTGGATGTTTGACATCACCTTGATTTTTTGTTTCACATCTGATTTATCTAGGGTAAAAGAAAAGTTCAATTTGAGTTTGTTTGGATCTTTGTTGTTTGAAGTAACAAGCTGCTGCCCTAACTGCATATTTTAAGGAGGTATTGACTAGTAGCTATTCTATGACTCATGAAGGACAGCAGACTTAGGATTTATTAAATCAAATGTTCCCTTGTCTTCCCCATTTCCTAGAGTGGCTTAGAGAAATTGGGCTCTAGGATTTATACCCTACCTATGTTTTGGATTGGTAAATTCCTAATCTATAAATCCATCAATTCATACATCCGTCTTCTCCCGCTTATTCGGTCAGGACACGGTGTGGCCAGTGGCTTTCTCTGGCAGACTATGGGCGAAAGGTGGGTTACAGGTCACCAGTCTGTCATAGGGCAAATTCATTATCACTATCGGAAATACATATTTTTTAAATGTCAAGTTATCCCCTTCGCTGATTAACTGTGAGATTTGGATTTTTTTGCCTCCCTTAGCATCCTGCTATCTGTGTTGGGCTTTGTTCCTTATCTAGCCTTTCTTGTCACAACAGATGATTGCAGATTTAGGCAAGTTTAGGCATGCAATTTCCATGTAAGCATTCCCTGATATTTTAACATTCATACATATCTGCCTTACTGCGATGATATGGTCTCTTGTCTTTTTCGTTTGAAGAGTAGTTAAAGGCGGGAACACACTGTGCAAGTTCAAAATGAGTACAGGCAGATCCAGCTCCAGGTAGAGAATGTGAACATGTCGCACTGTACAAGCTTATTAACATAAATTCATTATAAGAAGACTGCATGGCTTGTTGCAGAACTGTCTATTGAAAAATTAAGTCAAAAATGTTTCAAAACGATATGTGAGTCAACTAAGGATTCCAGTGCAGCTTATCGGACTCTGAAAAAAGGACCAAAGGATGAAAGAAAATCAAGAACTTTGAAGTTAGAAAAGAAATTCCGATGTCTGACAATTCTACCTAATATATATATATTGCTTGATATTTATTTAATATCTGTCTCTTCTTTGGTAATCTGAGGTGTTAAGACTCCTGAACTGACAGTTAGTGTAACTGTCAGACCAAATGACCACAGACCAATAAGTCCATCAAAGGACCAGAAATTTATCCACCAAAGATTGTATCAGGAGGCAGTATTTAGTTTCATTGCTCCTCAGCTCTGAAACCAACTTCCTGAAAAACTGACAGAGTGAAAACTTTTGGCTAATCAAATTCAGACATATCATTTTTTTTTGTCACTTAAATGAAACTCATATATTATGCAGATTTATTGCACATCGAATATATAGATATTTTGTGCTCTGTTTTAGAATATCCTAATTGTCTGAGACACCAAATTTGGGTTTCCATTATATTTGAGCCATAATCATCAAACGTTGAAGGATTTACTAAAAGGATTTCACTTTATGTGCAATGAAGCCATTTAACATGTAAGTTTCATTATTTTGAATAAGTAAAGACGATAAATTAATTTACTATATCTAAATTTGTTTTTTTTTTTAAGAAATATCTATGAATATTCAATTTCAAAAGTATTTCAACAAGGCTTTTTGAGCATCTATACAAGGGAAGTCAAGCCAGTGGTCTAAAGCTGCTCTTCTTCAGTAACCTATTATGTTATTATTGCAAAAAAGGGGCAACAGCTGATTTCCTACATCATTTATCTTCCACATAAACATCCAAACTCATGCAGATATTCTCTAGGTAAAGAAATCAAACTCAGCACACGTACTTCCCTTTCACCTTGGAGCATGGGCAATTCTAGACAGAGGCCAACAGGTGCCAGTGCTCTCATAGAACTGTTCCTGGCCCCTGTTATGGCCCTTGTACTAAAAAGATACACTGTGTGGTTCTGTGGCCTCATGAAAAAAAACACTGGCCCCGGCCTGGGACCCCTTGTAAATTTCATTGAGAACCACCTCTGCCTTATGCTTAAAATCCTTCTTTAAAATGGAAAGCAGTACAGCTTCCAGATAACTGAACTTTATCGGAAAAAAGATAGCCAACAGAACCCTGAACTCCAGCATTCTGATGGATGAGGAGGTGCCCCACATCGTAAATTTTCATTGAAGGAAAACAGTGTCAATCAGGGCGGCCTGGCTCTGAATCAACCACACGTAAAAACAACTGCTTCAAAACAAAGACAAACCGGAAATCAAAGCGGTGACTCTCAGTTATGACATATTTATACATAGAAAATAAATGATAATGTTTATTATTATGCCTCTATGTGAAAATTGGTAAAACAATAATTTAAAAAGGGCAGGGGATTACACGAATTCAAATTAAATTTTTAACTTTACGCGAGAATACATAGCTTTATTTTGAAGGTTACAACCGGAAGTAACGATGATTGCTTTGTAGACTTGACGGAGCCTCCTCTCCATCGTCATCATCCGGACACACGGCGGCGACAGGCTCTCCGGCAGGGACAAGTCTCCCTCCTCTGGTCTCCCTCTGTGTGAGGAAAAGGGGAAGAAAAAAAACAACTGACGGAGGAGAAAAAAAAAACATCAATAATTTCCTCCTCGAAACCTCCACTGAAGACTCCGATGGATTGATCTGATTCTCTGCGGTAATCTGGGTTTTGTTTTAATCTTACTTTTGCTCCAACCGGTGCAGCCGCCTCGTCCTCTGTAGGCTGAGTCCATCTCGACTGAGAGGAGGGGAGATAAATAACACCTTTAAAAGCGCTGCGGTCATATGATCAGATTACTTCTGTATGCAGAATTGCTTTATTTGCTAGTTTAAGCAACCATAGTGAGAATAACGTGAAGGAGAGCCGGTGATGTTTTGCAGATGAATGTTTCTGAAGGGGGGCTCTTGTGTTACATCTGCAGCAGAGACGGATGGGTTG
The DNA here is from genome assembly GCA_034780135.1 of Jordanella pulchra. Taxonomy (NCBI): domain Eukaryota; kingdom Metazoa; phylum Chordata; class Actinopteri; order Cyprinodontiformes; family Cyprinodontidae; genus Jordanella; species Jordanella pulchra. The sequence goes on along the minus strand of JAUZNJ010028914.1, from coordinate 12,576 downwards.
CAGAACAGAACTGACTGCTGAGGCCGCGAGCACAACAGTCACCACGACCCACAGACAGCTTCTATTGATTAGTCTCTGAATTAATTGTCAGATTCGTTGAGCTAATTGCATTGCAGCGCTGTTCAATTTCCAATTAAAGCTGATTTAATCGGTTTATCTGTTGTGTCTGGAGGTGCACCCATCCATCTTGGAGGCAAACACATATGGAATGCCCTTTTTGATATAAGTTAGGACGCAGTTAGTGTTTTGATTGACAAATCTCACCCTGAATCTGGGAGATCTACGGATTTCAGCACATCTTGATTGAAACCGGTTATATATTACCGGTAATTAACCATTCAAATGTTTAATTTTCTTTCTTTCAGATTCTAAATGAAAAATCTAATCTCTTCTACTTTGTAACTCCAGCTTTAAGGTATACTTCAGACTCTGGGGGGAATTCGTTTTACTTAAAGGATTGATTTCTTTCTAAACAATAAAGTCACTATTAGCTGACATCTGGTCATTTAATTGTAAATTCTGACCTCAGATGTAAGAATGATCTCAGATCCAACTTAATTATGCTTTCAAATTGGGGGTTTTGTTGATTGAAATCAATAGCGGCCAAGCTAACGGATATTTTAATGCTTTTTAGAAACATATTTTTCTTTGTAGTTTCTTATGCTATAAAAACTTCTTTATTGTTTAGTAGATAGAAAACACTGGAAATATCTATAAAAAAGGACTTACTCAATACTGAAGACACACAGATTTATTTGTAAGATAGGAATTCTCCTTACCCACCTATTGCTGCACACTGTTGATCAGCTGGCTTAAAGAAGGCTCATATACTTTTTGTTGCCAAGAATAAAAACAATAATGGTTGCTTGGAAATTTTTCTGATCAGGAAACCATTTAATAGTCACAGTGGGGAAACTGTTATCTTAACAAAAGTTAAGATAACAGTTTAAGGAATGCCTTTTTGATGAGATTTTGGCTCTTGTCTGTCATGTGTTTCCATGTACTATGAGCAAAATCTCCCTGCCTTTTTTTTTTCTTTCTTCTGCTGTCATTGTTGCTCCCAAACCGATTTAATTACAGTGAAGTTAAACGAGACCATCTGCAATTTTTTACAGAATTTAGAGATATGTTTAAATGAACTTGTGAAAAGACATTTTAACTGATTCTACATATGGATCCACCGTGTCACCTGCTAACTTTTGTGTCCAGCGAATGCATTTCCAGCATTTGCTGTCCACTAAAACAAGATTAGGAAACATCCATTGACTGTTCCTAAATTTGGCCTAATATGATCACATTTCCTGGTGTCTTTGATAAATAATTTCTCCAGGTGGTGACATAAAATGTCCAAAATCAAGCTAATTGGGCGGATGTTTACAACTATTTAAGTTATTTAACAGCATGACTCAACACACTCAACTGTGAACGTTGTGACACTTAAACACAGCTAGGCTTAAACAACGTACTGTATGTAGCTCAGCTGTGGGTTTTATAACCCCACTCGGTTCATTCGGGAGAGGAAGAAAGCTTTGAAAGCTTTAACACTACATTTCATTGTGCTAATAATCTTGTGGCTAAGTGAAATGTGGCCATTGTCCTGCTGTTGATACACTGAAAGAACTTGGTTGTCTGACACAAGCAAATGTTGTAACTATCCAGAGAATGGCAGCCATAAGGAGGAGATTGTTTGTGTCGCTGCAAATCCAGCACACAGAGCAGCGCTTGTCACATTTCATTCGAATGGCACACAGCTTCAAGTGATGCTCTTCTTGTACTTGTCTTTGTTGACAGAACAAAAAGTTGAATTTTGGTCTTGGATAAGGTCAATGAATGTGCGTTGTCAGTGGGAGGAGGGTGGTAAGTTCAACCTTGACTCTTGCATATCAATAGTCTGAGAGGGAAAACAAACAGGCCTGTCTTTTAAAAGCATTGTTTGAATTGCAAAGTGGTCATATTCATGAAGATTCATTTGTTAAGTGTTTTTGGATGATAAAGACATTCCAGGACAGAGGAAGGACCTGCTGAGAAGAGTTTCTCCATCTGTTGGTTGAGTTTCAAAGGCTTAAAGCCAGCATTGTAATGAGGTTTCATATTTGGATCTCTTGTATCAAGTGTTGGCTTTGTGTTTTATGTATAACAATTTAGAAAATTAAAAAGGTGCCAAACATGTAAAAAAAAAAAAAACTTTACCAGAAAAAAAAGAAAAAGTTAAACATGTTTAACTGACAAGGAGAATGGCACAACAATACTAGATGTCTTGAAAAAAAAAAAGAGGATGGATAAAGTTTGATGAAACTGGGGGAGGGCTTGCAGCTGGAAGCTGGAGAGATCCAGAGTCAAAGTGGCAGTTCTGTCAAAGCACATCAATTCCCCAAGCCAGATAAGGACCTTCACAATGCAACCTAGGGCAGAGTAGAACAAATAGGTTAAACAAAGAATATACGGGATGAAGGAGGTTGAGAGGATCAAAAAGGTACCAACAGAAGAGGTCAAGAAAATGGATCAAAAAAGGTACCAGTGAACAGGATAGAGATACTGGAGAAAGGAAGTGGGGATGAAGGTTTAAGGGAGGAAAGGTGGAAACATGAGAACATAGTAAACACAATTGAACAGTACAGCTCTAAAAACATAACCCATTCCTTAAATTAACATAAGAAGTTTTTGAATGTATGTCCTGCATCTTTAAATAGTGGGATCTTTGCTAAACATATAGATTAGTATCAGCATGCATCTATGGTTTAGTTTCAGGTATTTTACCTTACCCATAACCCCTTTCTCTCTTTTAATTGTGCTACAATCATTTTCTGAAAACAACACTTTTGTCTTTAATGCAGCTACAGGTTTCTAACTTCTGTCATTTCATTTCTGCTTTATACGTTAAGGCTCAAACTCCTCTCGTCTTTGTAACAAAGTCAAACTCTCCTAGCTTAGCATCATCTTTCTACTCTAACCTTAACCCTTCTCCTCAGCGTGCTGTGGGCCTCCTTGAGGCAAGCTGTTCATTTGGGTCTGAAAATAGCACAAGAATTGTTCTGTCTAAGACAGCAGTGAAGTCCTGAGGCTGTGATGCCATCATGTGCTTTGTTAGGGGCTGAAGTTGTGTCACAGGTTGATCTGAGCAGGAATTCAGTCCCTTGAAAAACAACATTACCATTATTGCATTCTGGCACATTATGTGAGACCAAAACAAAATCCAGCAAAATGATTATATTAAGGAAAAAAACAATTATATAAAAACAATATAAATATAAATATACATATATATATTTATATATGTATTTACATTTTTTTAAATATCTTTAAAAAAGGGAATAGCAGCTAATTCTAACAAAACAACAGATCTAAACCGTTTCTTTGGACAGTGAATATCTGATCCAGTCTCGATTATTTTGCGGGCTCTGTTGCTTTCCGACATGTATGTCATTATGTCAGTAAATAGGTATGATTTTTATGGATGCTATCAACACCTACAACAACTAGGTAGGAAAAAAAAATATGGGTTATTATAACATTTAATTTCACTTTGGGGTTAATTAAATATTTTTGAATTAATTGGAATTTTCTGACCAGAGAGTTCATTTTCAGTCTCATCTGAACAGAGCACCTTTGGCCATGTTCGCTGCGTCCCTCTGCATGACATGAGGAAAATTGCTAATAGGAATATCTGGATTCTTCTTGCCAGTTTTCTGTAATGTCCAAATGAGTTGATTGCACGAGTAATAGTTGACCTATAAGATGTTCCTCATTTTTGTAGGTCAGTGTAGTTAATTGAAAGTTATCAGAGTTAACATCCTGTCTATGGTTATTTACATCTTTAATGTGATAAAAGTAGGACAACGTAAAATTTTCATTTTCTTGCTTCCTGTCCCATTTTGATATAATAAACGGTGTGGACCGATCCATATCCATAGCAATATTGCAGTCTCTTAGCTGTGAGTCTTTTGATGACTTTGTTTGACATCTTCATGATGTCCCAGTGGCTGATTGTAATCCTTTCTTCTTCCCTGTGTTGATTCTGCTGGATTGATCTTTTTCTGCCTTGAAACCTTTCTCTTTCTCCCTGCCCAAACATGGCGGACTGCATATAGACAAAAAGCGATGTGTAAATGGAGACATATAGGACCTCTTTTTTTTTTTTTTTTCAACTTGACAAGACGGGAGGCTTTCATGATCTCACACAGGCACAATGGTAACTGGAGATCTCCCCTCATTTACTCCACTCCCTTCAGGAGTGGATGTGGAGCTATTTCAATCTCTGCAGTCACACCAGAAAACAAACTCCAACCATTTTCTTCCTGTCAGTACGCTTAATATTTCATACTTATGCAAAGCAGCAAAACAATCATCCGAAATGAACTGTACTGCTTTTGTTGGGCTGATGAACATAATTTTTTTTATTATTTTTTTAATAAGCTACACTCCAGAAGATATACTAGGTCTAAAATACTGTACATATTGATTATGTACTTTGAATATCTAATAATTGTATTGGGGGTGAGTATATGTGCAGTACTATCAGAGGGATTCTGTAAAAGCCAGAATATGGAAGATGTGAATATAAATGTCAAAGAAGATTATCTGATATCTGGAGGATTAGAGACAAATCTGCACTTTTCCTTCTTGAATTTCTGTCCATGGTCTCAGCTTTGGATCAGGATCATACCGTGATGGGTGCTTTTGGTTATTTAACAGGTTTTATGGGCAGTCGTGAATCCTGCTGATCTCTGTCTCTCTGTAGCTGCTTCCTAGTCTCTTAGTTTGAAAAGCAGAGTTGAGCAAACACTTACCTGCTCGGAGGAAGTGAAAGAATCCCAGAATCCTGCCAGTCCTACTGTTGCCGTTGGTTTATTTTTCTGCAGGTAGAGCTCAGCAATGATTCGTACTTGTCGATTGATTTGCCCGAGTCGTAGTTTGCTTTTACTGCTGCCTGTTGACAGACAGAGTGGCGACAGATTTAGAAAGCAACAGAGCAGAGCTCGTAAACTGAATGTAGCTCTTCTAAAGATATTACTCTTCACTTCAGTGTATCATCTTCACAAGTTAAGAGGAACAAAACATTTTCAGCAAAGACCCAACAACCCTGCTTCAATCTCCTAAGAGGAGTTTTACTCTGATTTTCCGTCTTTCCCTGGGAAGTATTTTTACCATTTGAACCGTTATGCTTTTTGCAAAATTAAAACCACAACTGTTGATGTGTTATAATGAGATTTTAATTGGTGGACCAACATAATGTGATGTTTAATTTATTAAAAGAAGTTTTTGTAATTAACTGATTAAAGTCTTAAGAAATGTGTATTTCTATTTACCAATCAATATACCACCAACCAACATCTAACTAGCTTTACAATGGAGATTTTGCTACATTTTCTTTGTTATTTCATGGTAAAAGCATGGCAGGGCTTTTTTGTTTTTTCTGTTTGCCAGCAGCGATGCCCTGGGTTTAGAGGTCGTAAGTGAAAAACCACTGCTCCCGAATAAAACAGCATTCCACATTTTTTACCTTTTCCAGCAAAGGTTTTAAAAAAGGAATCATTTCCCCCCACTTTAAAGTTGTGCATTATTTTTTGTTGGTTTGAAAAAAAATAAATCCTAGTAAAATGTAGATCAAAATTTTAAAAAGGTTCTCTGAAGGTGAATTTTTTGTAAGGCTTTTTTTTACTCCTTTCATTTAATAGATTGTATTTCAATGTGTTGCCAATGATATATAATGATGCTCAGAAATTATATAGATTTTCATAGCCGATATATTCCGCCCATGTGAAATGGTGGTTATGTGTTTATGAAAAAAGACAAAAAATTAGAGTAAATGCCAACTGGTGTTATTGCTAGAGTTGCACCGATCCGATACCTGGATCAGATATATCGGTGATTTTGTTATCGGATATCGGAGATCCAATCCAGTGCACTTCACCTGGAACTGTTATTTCTTTCTTTTTGCTGCTTATTTGTTAATAAACATTATAAAGTACATTTGTATCTGTCTGTCTTACCTGTTTTTATTATTTTATTTTTGTGTGAATGCTAAAGCCTACTTTTACATGTTAGAATATATGCTTCATTCATCAAACAGATGAAGTGGACGATTATCGGCCGACACGCTCAGCCCAGGTATCAATGTCAGACGGAATCGGCAAAAACTGGACTGGATTTCTAGTTGTTGCTCCATCCATCATTGCTCCTATAGTAACATGTTTTCCTAATATTCTGCAGCTTTGGTGATAACGTGTGTTACCTTCACTAGGCTTAGAGCATCAATGTTTATCTCTACCTTTATTTTCAAATAAAGTTGCTGAATACTTTTAGATTTCTTATAGAATGTGGTTCTGATTATTGTTTAACATTTTAAGCATAGAGGTTGATCTTACTTTGACATCGTGGTTCCTTTACACCCAGCACTTATGAATCATGCCCCATGAGCCTGCAGCCCATCGTTTCCTTTGATGCAAAGAGTTGTGACAGGTTTCCATCTCGCTAACACCACCTCTTCCTGTCCACTGACACTGCAAACAAGTATGTTTCCAATTAGCTGCGTCTGAAGTCAGTGGGCTGCTTGTTCTGATGAAAGGCAACCCTGCGGCCAGCCATGTTTCACCAGCCTCAAGCCGCTCTTCCAGGGACACCTTGAACATAGATGTTCATTAGTTGCCCTGGGTCTATATAAAATGGAAGGAGATCGCCTCACTCATTAGAGAAGCTGGTTTAGTGAGGCCAAATCCTCCTTGCTAAGGGATAAAGAGCAGTGCCAGGAAGCGGTTTGCTGCTGTGTGTGTTGTTTTGGGTTTTTTTTCCTCCTGTGTGTGTGGAGCTCCTTTTAAAGTAAACAAAAATGAGCTGCATGCCATCTTGTAAATGTGGTGGTGTGGGAGTAAATCCTTTACACATGTGAGATCATGCGACGCGTTGGAGAAGTAAACCGTTAATAAGAAGTTCATTGTTGTAAATTTAGATGAATATTTTGAAGCATGGACGTACAGTTCGGTCACATGTTGTTTTTCTGTTTAAATTAGAGAGTAAGTGTCGTGTTTAACTTCAGCCTGACTGTAAGATCCTTATGAAGGCTTTTTCCCTGAGTCTCAAGAAGAAAAATCTGAAATAATGGAAAATGTAATCATAATTTCCCCAAGAGGGAAAGCTTTGGAGCTGGTATTTTCACCTACATCCTCATTCTGTCTTTCTCTCTCCCTCCATCCATCCCTCTCTCTCTCTTTCTCTCTCTGTCACTCACAGACGATAGAGGATGGGCTGTGTCCAATGCAAGGATAAAGAAGCAGCGAAACTCACTGATGACCGCGAGACTAGCCTCACACACAGCTCTGGGTACCGCTATGGCTCCGACCCCACACCACAACACTACCCCAGCTTTGGCGTCACCACCATTCCCAACTACAACAACTTCCACACCGCCGCCACACAGGGGGTGACTGTGTTTGGAGGCGTGCACACGTCCTCGCAATCTGGAACGCTTCGATCTCGTGGAGGGACAGGTGAGCTGGATTTGCATAGCAGCTTCTGTCTCTGCAAATTTAATGCATGCACTTATATGTGTTTTACTCATTTAGTTGCAGTTAGATGTGGAAAAATGTGTGAACTTCTTGAACACTTGCATTTTCTCATGTTATTGCAATCTGGTTCCGTGGAATATTAAGTGTAAGAACAACAGGAAGTAGCACACTCCTAACACTTGAGTGAAGAAGAGTTTGCCACAGGCAACACTGCAGACACAACATAGAAAAAGGTTCTCTGATCTAGAGCTGCAGCTATCGAATCTTTTAGTTATCAGTTTACCTCTTCATTACTTTTTGGGATTATTTTATAAACTCAATTCAATTCCAAAATATATATTAATCTCAAAAGGGGAAATTCAGTTTTTAAAAAAATGAAAAGAAATGCTTTCAGTGAAATAACCCACGAAATAAAGAAAAGTTTTGAATTTAGGAAATAAAACTTAGTTGCTCAATTTAAATGAATTGGTAATGGCAAAAAATGTTAAAAAAAAACTCATTATTCTTTCAGCAAATGATTCATTTTAGAGTCTGTGTATCATTACTTAGGATAATCAAATCGAAACGATTGCCGAGTTAGTTGACCATTATTTTAATAATCAATTATTACCAATTAATACTCAGAGTCAGAGTTTTCTACCAAACCCGCAAAACACTGTGTGTGTATTAAACAACGAGCACAACTCCGCATCACACTGTGGGAATAAATTTCTTTAGCACAGAAGTAGCAGGGTTAACAAGTGGCTGCAGATGACTAAAGACACAGGTGGAAATAAAGTCAACCTTAAAGCAAGGCTACGACAAACACAGCATGAGCTACATTGGAAAAATTTAGGTCAAAGCATTATTAACTGTTAAAATGCCCCAGATCTAAATCCAGCTGAGAATCAGTGGTGAGTGTTGACAATTGATTGTCACAGAAACAATCAAAGCTGCACTAGTTCAATGTTGTTCTTTGGTAAAGTTTGTTTGTTTTTCTCTCAGATCCTTTATCTACCTATAAAACCCCGAATTATCAGCAATAGTAATTCTATACATAAAAAAAAAAGTTCAGTCCAAAATTAAACCTTTGTTTGTTTGTGCTGATGTTAGGAAAACGAGTAAAAACAAGTTTTAACAGCTGTAAATATTTATGCTGGTACAAACTTTCGACATGTCAGGATAGTATCATTTAAATTGGAATACAGTTTCAGTTTCATAATGAAGTAGAAGTAAATACATCTGAAATCCTTTTTTTTTAAAATAAAAATAAAAAAAAGCTAATTGTGGTTGGGATTATTGTATTTTTTCTGCTCTGGTATTGCCACGCTGCTTTAAAGGAAGCTCTGTGAAATACAGCCCACTGGTTAATGGAAAACAGAGTGACCTAATTTATAGCTGGTGCTCTGTGAGGCACATGTGAGGAGCAGAAGGACCAGAAGAGTGTAAATCTCGCTTCAGTTTTGGGGAAGGGCTTCTGCTTAAGAGCTTAAAGATACATAGGATGCATCAATTTACATTTTCTGAACCTCGTTTATTTTTTTTTCCTAAAACTTCTAAACAAGTATGTTGAGTCAGCATATTAGCTCCCATGAATAACAGATTTCTGAGGTTTTAAATGGAACGTTTCTGTTAGAAAACCAAATAAGTCTCATGTAAATACACCAAATAAGGTGTACAGGTGCTACAGGCTTTCCAGTTATAATAGGATTTGGATTGGATCATAAAATAAAGGAGTTCAGCAGTTTTAGGCATTTAGTTCCTTGGACTTTAGAGTGATCTTTAACTTATGACAAAAAAAGATTAGATTCCTTTACTTAGGTTGTAGCCATAACAGTTTGCTAGCAAAACTACTTGGTTACTGTGGTAAAGTCTGTTTACGATGATTCAACACCCATAACAATAAAGTTGCATTCCTTAGAACCAAGGCAGGGAGCTGAAAAATAGCCTCATGCTTTGGACAGATGAGATATTGCCTGTTTGCAGTTTGGTTTGCAGTTTTAGAGCCAGACTTAAAAAAAACATGACAGTTTTAAATTGAATCTCATCCCCTTTACATGCTTTTAGTGTTAAATTCTTCTATATGCTTTACAGTCCTTACGTCTCTTAGGCTCCAACGTGTCGACCTCTACTGACTCCAATCAGTATGGGCTTGTTCTGCTGTAGAGGGGATTGTCTTTTAGTCCTACCAACCTTCCATTTCCTTTTCCTTTGCAGTTTCAAGTAATGACCCATACATATTCACCAATATCAGCAGGAATTACACATAGGCCCACTTTTAACACCTCATATTTTAGTGTGTAATATTAGAAAATACTTGATCACATGGTATGATTTAAATGGAGAAAAGCAGCCAGGAGCAATGTGTATGAGAAAAACGGACCCATTTATTATTAATAAATGATTTACATAAACTTTAAATGAGCAATAGGAAAGAAAGTTACTGTGAAATCAAATAAAATCGTTCTCATTGGTCACCTGAGATAGGAGTAACGTTCGCTATAAACAATGGGCCCTCTCCATCAACGGTTGTCCTCTTATCAAACCTAGAAGAACTATTCTGATGCAGTATAAAGCTCGCGTTTACTTCCTGGTTCCTCAGCCAATCAGGGTTTAGCTGTCCTTATTTTATCCTGGCAAAAGAGCAGCATCCTGCAAACATGGAAGCCAGCTAGAAAAAGTGAAGCAGAAATAGTCTCAACAGTAACTCAAACGTCTCACCATCCTACAAAAGTAGAGCAGAACGACTTAGAAGCAGGGTCATTATCCCAGCCTGTTAATATGGGAGATTTTAGATGCAGGCTGGTACATTCAGATATCGTTTTCTTTTTTTTTACTGATATTAAACCTATTTACAATATCAATATTGAATCGCGACATGAGTCAGACTAACCTAACAGATCCTTATAGGGCAGTTCTAATTAATGCTTCATTACCAAATTTCAAACTTGGCCTTTAAAACTGGCAGAACATAGTTGTTGTAAACTTGTTTATTTAGTTTAATAAATTTTTATTATTGTCTTAATTCATATCTTTATGTTACGTTTTATTCTTTTACTGTGTAGTTTATTATTTTCAACAATGTTCAGCACTTTGTTTTCAGCTGTTTTAAGGCGCTCTACAAATAAAGTTGATGATAATGATGACATATTCTAAGGAGTTGTCAGCTATTTTTTATGCCTCATTAACCTTAAACGACATACTCTTGTTTTCCTGCAGGAGTTACTCTGTTTGTGGCTTTGTATGACTATGAAGCCAGGACCGAGGATGACCTCAGCTTCAGAAAGGGGGAGAGGTTCCAGATCCTTAACAGCACGTAAGTATGAAAACATCTTTATGACAGCATGAGGAGGGCGGCGGTCATGTCCTCCTCTGATTTTCTTCCTTTCTGAGCTTTTATTTTCACCATCACCTAAATGTCACATCTGGGATAAAATGCCACAGGCATTTTTCTTTTAGATTGAAACAATGCTTTATTTTCTGGGGTGATACATCCCTATATTTGTTTGCTTCATTTTGTGTTAAAATAGGAAGCTTTTTTTTATCTATATTCTCTGCATTTAGAAAATCTCAGTTCTCTTTTTACTTAATTGTTTTTGCTGATTTAAAAACAATTACGTTTTTTTTTTCCTTCTTTACTAAATCTAAATGAAATAAATTCAAGTCAACACGTAACTTTGCGATAAAATAATATTTCAAAAATCAAATATTAGTCTTTTTTTTTTTTCAAGTTTCTAGTACTTTTAGCAGCTTCAGCCAAATGTCATAAGACAGAAGCAGAAAGATTTCCAACCTCTGGCCTAAACAGTGAAGCATGGTGGTGGCAGCATCTTGATTTCTTCGGTAGAACAGGGGAACATGTCAGAGATGATGTGTGAAAATAAACACAGAAGGCTTCTTGTTATAAAACCACTGGAACTGGAGAACACTTTAGGCTGGTTCAAGGGACATTCATTTGTTAGAACAACCTAGTCAAGGTCCAGAACTAAACCCGATAGATGGGCTATATTCTGACAAGATGGAAGCTCTAACTGAACTAGAGCTGTTTTGTAAAGAAAATAGGTCAAAGATTTCAGTCTCTTGTTGTGCTGAGCTGCTTCTGTCCCAGAAGATTGCAGCTTGATGCAGCCAGTGGGACTGAATGCAAATGCCTGCACACTTTTCAGATTTTATTTGTAAAAAATGTCTTTGTTTTTTCAAACCTGCCTGGTTCATTCACCCTCTTTAATGGTTCTTCCCAGGGAGGGAGACTGGTGGGAGGCTCGTTCCCTTACTACAGGTGGAACTGGATACATTCCCAGTAATTATGTGGCTCCTGTGGACTCGATCCAGGCTGAGGAGTGAGTTCACCTTTTCCCATCACATTAGATCGTCTCACTCACAGCTGTATTCATGAACACTGTACTTTCAACATCTCTGTCTTTTGTTTAAAGTGACACTCTGTTACACCCACTTCAGAACAAATATTAGATCTGGTGTTTTTCTTTCCCTGCAGCTGGTATTTTGGTAAATTAGGCCGAAAGGATGCTGAGAGGCAGCTGCTATCCGGTGGCAATGCCAGAGGCACTTTCCTCATCCGTGAGAGCGAAACAACCAAAGGTATCACCCAGCAGTGACATATTGAATGCTTTTACTCTTTAGGAAAGGTGCATGCTAAAAAACAGGAACATGTGCAAACAAAGGCCACATGCTGGGGATTCTGGAAAAGTCTGCAGTTTGATTTCAAAAGGTTTCAGGTCCAGATATGTGTGAAAAAGTAAAATAAGGATTTAGGAAAGATTCTGTGTTTCCAAATTGTATTCCTTATTTAATTGTCTAAATGTTTTTACCCTTCTTTCTTTCTTAAATCTTTCTTTCTTTCTTTTCTTTATTGCTTACTTAGGTTCACTGCTTCTCTTCTTTCAACTCCTTTAATCCCCTTGTCATCCTTTCATCCCCATTTCCTTTCTTTATTGTGTTTTCCTGTTTGTTGTGCAGCTGTGCATCACTTGTTGTTTTTCCCTCCTTTCTTTCCTTCCCTTTATCCTTCCTTCCTTCCTTCCTTCCTTCCTTCCTTCCTTCCTTCCTTCCTTCCTTCCTTCCTTCCTTCCTTCCT
>JAUZNJ010028913.1:0-15754 GCA_034780135.1 Jordanella pulchra | reverse complement strand
CCTCCAAAATAAAACACAGAGAAACCAATAGAACTCTTTTTAAAACTAATCAAAACATCCAGCCTGGGCAGAACAGCAATATTGTAAAAAGCTTCCTGAACAAAGTGTACCTAGCAGAGCTGCCTGTATTTAGAAGGCCCCACAGTTAACATGGTGCTTCCAAGAGATCTACACATTACAGCATTAATACATCATCTCACCTTGCAGTCATTTATCATTGTCCAGATAAAATTTTTGGCCAATATAAATATTTTTTTTTCTTTGAGGTTATTGGCCAATGAATGCATGTCTTCGACGATTCATTAGTGTATAAAGCAGCCATGCCTTGAGATCATGTGAGGAGCATTAATTACTGCTCCCTCCATTTGGCATCCTGTATTGATATGTTGTCTTTGATTTGTTAAATGCTTCTTTTTTTTCCTTTAATTTAACAATGGTGTAAAATTTGTTATCATTTTGTCATTTATATAATTTTAATGGAGGAAGTAAAGGAAACATCAGCCTAAAGAATCAGCAACCGGAAAAATTCGGTAGCATTTATCGGGGAAAGGTTAGACATGTATTGACGTCGTCCTTTAAAAGCCGAACAAATCGATTTCTAATTTTCAAAAATTTAAACTTGCGTTACATATTGGTTTTCTGTCATGAACATGGCTTAAAATTCTCCCTGAATCTTTACCTGAGAGAAGACAAGGAATTACTTTTAGGAACAAAATAAGTGTTGATAAATTCTGCTCCACAACAAACAATAATTTAATCTAAGAAAATGCATCAAAGCACAGACAAGGTTTACAATAAAACTTGTTGCTTTCTTATAAACTATATGTGAGGCAAATAATACAACACAATTTTGACTTGTATACCAACTGCTGGTCGACTATTTTATCACTTCAACGATCCTATCAGAAGTGGGAATGAAAACTGATAAAAAGCTCAAGAAGGTAAGTAGTTGTTCTCTACAGTAGGTAAGTAGAGGCAGGGAGACCCCAGAACTCTCAGTTCAGAGGTACCTTGTCTTATTATTTGCCTCCTTTTTTCTTTTCTGTTTTTACATCAAAGGTCATCATAACATGGGGCTGTGTGGCTGTGTTACAGCTGTAATGTGGTTGGACCCTTCCACAGCGAACGTGTTTACCACTCAAAGATCAGAGGTAATTGTGTAGTTAGTGGGGTTATATATTGCTGGAAGGGACTGGTTCTTATTAACAGAAAGACCGCAGCAGACACAGAGCCCCAGAAAATGAAGGAGATTGGCGGTAAGAATGCAACACAGGACAAACGGTTCCCTGGTAACAACCAACCTACGGATCTTACATACAGCAGGGGAAAAAAGGATCTAACACTCTTGTTTCAGCATCTCTTTAGTGGAAACTGAGTGGAAAACATCAACCTTGAATAACATTTATCCACTAAGTGACTTTGATACCAGTTCATCATTTCAATCATTTTATACTTAAAAATACTGGGATCTTATACCTCACATATCAATATTATCAAAAAGTAGCTCAGAAAAATAGCTATAATATTTGTATTTTAAAGTTTGTTTGTTTTTTAATATTTGTATTTTAAAGTTTGTTAGGATAAGCACAGCTTATCCTAATTCCTGAAAATCTGCAAGTTAAAATAGTCTTCATTTGTCTCCCCGGGCTACAGGGTTTTTCATCTGGTTAAATAGGCACAATGGTAAATAACATGACAAAAATGTAATAAGCATTAGTGTAAAAGGTCCCAGTCTTCTTAATCAAAACAAAAAGTTCTATCAAGATTTTAAAGGGTAAAGTTTCAAAACCACTAAAAAATAACAAAAAAAATAAGCCTTCCTAAAATTCAAAAGGGTTTTAATAGATGCTAACACTTTCCATCAGCTTTTTCTAAAGCACATTTTGAAGAATTGCATTAGAAAAGCTTAAAGGAAACGGCTACATTTGAATAAGCTCCCTAAAATTTTTCAACTTTTTCAAAAATTCGCTTTTGTGAAAAAGTTTTAATGTGCAAAACGGGAGATGGAAACACTTTTTCAAAACTTTTAGTTGCATGACTAGTCAGTTGTTTCTGCTGTCAGCATTTTACTGGATGTTCCTATCATGAGCAGAGACATGGCTAAAAGCATCGCCATTATTAGCTGACATGTTAACGTGAGAAAACGTATCAGATTGCAACAGTTTTATTAAAAGTTTCCTCCAATACTGATCTGTGCTCAGTTCTATATTGCAGCCTCTTCTTCCTTTTTACTGCAGCCACGCATGACGACTTAAGGCGGAAAACAATGTATACGCTTTGTGGTGCTTAATTTGCTTCAAACCAAATGGAAACACCACAAATTTGCATTTACTTCTTTTCTTTTATTTAAAAAATTGCTTAAAATCAAATTTAACTTGGATGGAAACACGGCTAGTGAGATGTCAGTGAAAGTACCTTAACTAGAGCTTCCTCACCAAGTATAGGAACATGCCCTTCCCCGGTTATTGCTGCACCAAACTAAGAAGGCTTCTTCAATTTCCCCAAGGACAACAAAGCCAGATTTTGTTGTATTAGATTATTTGTGGTCACTATAAACAATCTTTAGGTGTTAAATGAAGGCACGCTACCCACACCTTTCAGTAAACGAACAATTAATCTTTTCTGTCTATACCTTATTCGGCCCAGTCTGGATATAGAGGAAACTACAACAGCTGTGTCTGTTATACACTTCTTTTATCACATTTTGAGTAAATGCAAAGGTTTATGATAAATACGGGGCAGATATTCCAACAGCGCTCAAGCTTTTTTATGAAATGTGTGAAAAGCTGAATTGAAAAGAGGGAATAAATGAAGGAATGACAGAACAAGCAAAAGATGGATTGAAGAAGGTAGATAGGACTGCAAAAGGAAGGAAAGGATAAACAACCAACAGAGGAGGAATGGAACAGCAATTAAACTTTAGCTTAGGCTATTTGCAACTATTGCACAATACCATGAAGACTGCCGACTCATTCATTCCATTTACTGAGAAGTCTAGAACACTACTGGGATAGTTAAGGATCGAGAGGGTTTAGTGTCAACTTTGCATTTAAAACACATCCTTTCAAATTTACCTGGAATGGTCTTGATGTATGCTAAGCTGGATACTCAACCTTTATAAATGTGGCATCTAATTTTAAACAGGTCAAAATATAAAGATCCCAGCCAGTGATTACAAAGATATCTATTAGATTTTGTTTTATACACCGCTTGTAGTAATTGCTTCATTATCATGACATGAAGAACTCTATTTCTTGTAACTCCTGGAGTCCACATGGCAGCATAATCACTTAATTCAGGTGCTAATATTCATCCTACTACATGCATTACTGCAGATAACAAGAGAGCCACTCGAAAACAGACTCTGATGACAGCCTCCCTCTCGATATGCAGATTTCCACAATTATCTCCAGCATGACAGCGCAGACAGAAGCTGTGTCTAAAATGCTAAAAAATTAAAAGATCTGTGTTTCCAACCACAATAAAAGGGCTATTCTTAATGCATGTAACCCGTTTGATGGTCAGTGGTGCTTAAGAACTCAGATTAAATTTGGTAAAAGAATAAAAGATGAATAAAGAACAGAGAGGAAATCAATGTTTCTGAAGTACCAACAAGCTACCCTTTTTCACCGAAAGCTGTCAGCGGGGAGGAAATAAAATGGTCAAGAAGTCATCAATATTTACAGAGCTACACGTCTACCTGCCTGTCTGACACCTGGCTTTTTAGAAAGAAAAAGAAAGCCGAAGCATTCCCCCGCATCTGCTCCACCTCCCAGCATGATGCTGTAATGTGTATGTCTCTCCCTCAACACCTTCCCCACCCTTTGACTACACACCTTCAGAACTGAAAACACAAGTGTTGGTACGGAAATGTTGAAAAATTAACCAGAGACATCCAAGACAGGTCAGAGGACTGAATCAAACACTTTTCTTCTACTTCTTTGCCCCCTGCTTCCTTTGCTTGCCCTCCAGCAAGTTGGAAGCTCAGGATGAACAATCCATTCCCCTCCAGATTAGAACAGCTGGGGGTTGTGGTGTTTACAGCAGCTTTGCTCTCATATACAAAAGATGAAGCAGGAAAGACAATAGCATTAGTTTATATTACACTTTCAATAATGATCGGCTACTTTTTCATTATCAAATCCCAAGTACAAAATCAAAGAAACAGTTGTTTTCAATGAAAAGCATGTTTTTCTTTTCAGTATAAAATTAATATATTTTTATTTGTATGTCAAATTGATGATTACTGTATGTCTATATACTGTATGTCTATATATATATATATATATATATATATATCACTTAAAAAATAAGGTACAAAATCTTAATGTTTGAAACATATATTTTTACATTAGACATACCTTGATACTGATAATCTGTGTCTCCCCTGATTTGTAACATAACAAAATTCCTCCCACATGATTAGTTTATTCTCTTTAACCCCCGTCTGTGTTTACTCTTAGATATAAATAGTCATACTTTGTTCTCAGCTTCCAAATGTAGCAACAATGGCCCTCACAATCAACTAAACCTTTTCTTTAGCCTTCCATCCATGTCCTCTCTCCCCCTTGCACTCATTAGCTCAGGTTTTAGGCCTTAATCTATACAATGAGGTTGAAGACATGGCAGTTATCCTCGCCAGTCAATGCCTTTCTACCTGTAATCCCTCCTAAAATCCAATCCCGTTTCCCAACTCACAGATTGGCACACAATACCATTATGCAAGACCTTTATTGAGGCCAACATTTCTTCATTTCTTTTCAAAGAGAAGAAAAGGGGTTCATATCAGCTGAACCCACTTCTTACTTCAAATATTGAATAAATCCTAATCTAAATCACAGGAAAAGTATAACTCAGAATGTGAACGGAAAAACTGTGTGGGTTTTAGGTCTGCATGCAAATTCCGTTTTTTGTTGTACAGTAAGAAAATCAATCAAAATTAAACACAAAACGTATTGAGAACAATAATGCTGAGCTCAAGTTTTTTTAAAAAGCAAAAACAAAATTAATTCGTCATTAAAAGTTAATAAAGAGGGGCCTTCAAAAGGTCAAACCAACCCCTCTATTTCAAGAGGGCATAAGGGGGTTAGCTTTCAACTTAGCATTTTTATTGACTCTGGAAAACAAAATGAGCAGACTCTGAAGAATTGTGCACTGTGCATTGGTCATTTAGGCCCTCAGAGCCCATTGTAGTTGTTTGAAATGAATGAAAGGAAACCCCACTGGTGGAAATGCAGTGGAAAAGTCCCACAACAGGCCACAACTGTTCCCTTATGCATGAAAGGCAGGGACATAAAAGACAAGATGGACTTCTGAGGTAGGGCCAAAAACAAAGGCAACAAAAGTGCTGATCACGAGGGTATGACACGACTTGTCTCGACAGAAGGAGCAGGGAGAAAAGAGGAAGGGGACAATAGCACTCCCAGCCAAATGACATGTCGAAGAATTGAAAAATCTACACAAGAAGCGTCTTCTCAAATCACTAAACCCACAAGAGCTGAGTGATTGTGGGCTGGACCTTGGTCAAAATGAGGAGCTAGTGGGTAGAAAAAAAGCAGCTTTTCTCTATCTAACTTTTGTTTCCAAAATCTTTTGCCATTTTGGCAAACAACTTGGCAAGAGCAGAGGCAGGCTGGGGTGATGCCTTTAGTCTACACACACCAAACCAAAACTCAAACCAAACTAATCAAAGGACAGCGGGTTCCCCTCCTGCAGCTTCCGTTTTGATTTGTTGGAAGTCTGTGTGTCTGAGCCATTTCTGTTTGTGGCCTAAGGACAATTATGCTGTTGCCCAAACTCCATGGAAACAGTCAGACGAACAAAAATGTTTGCTCTCACTCAAAGAGCATCCTTGTTTTACTGACCTTGCTGATATTAAAGCCAGAAGCTCACAAGTCATAGAAAAGGCTTCATTGATTACATCCGTCCTAGAAATGTTCACAGTTTTAGCTTCTCCCAAGGAAAAAATGTCCGTCTTGTTATCCAATAATATATCCATTTAGTCGATAGACATCTGACCTTTCACGAAAAGGAAACTTTTCAATCTTCTCCATTGATCCCTTCAAACTTTCCTCAGTGGAGTTTAGCTCAGAGGTTCTCAATCCTGGTCTTCAAGCACTGCTGTCTTTACTATTTTAGCCATTTCGCTTCTTCCATACCCCTGACATAAAGGAATGGATGATTAACAGGCTTCTATAGCATGTCATTATATGCAATCAATAGAATTAGGTGAGCTGCAGCTGAGACACATCTAAAACAGAAGAGACTGTAGGCCTCGGGGACCAGGATGGAGAATCACGCACCTAGTCAAAATGTCAGAAGTTCAAAACGCCACCCATATCCAAATCTTTTATTGTTGTTCTTCTTTTTGTGTTTTCTGTACTTCTGAGCTCCTACCATGAGTTAGTGAATTTGAAATTGAATTAGTTAGATTAGTGAGTTAGTGAAATTGAATGTATTATTCTCTGCCATCATGTCACCCTTCCTGCCAAATGGATTATCATTTAATAGTATTCCCAACAAATCGCTGCTGTGGTCCAACCCAGAGAGAACAGGGGTCTACCTTTAGTCGAAATCATACAGGCACAATTACAAAGAATAGCCTGTGATGCTTTGTTCACTTCAACATTTTCTAATTGCTATGGATATCACGCAAACCAATTTTTACTGATGCAATGCATGCAAACAGAGTTCTGGTGAGTTTCAGCCTTTGTTCCACTCAGGTGGTGTCCTGAGGACTTAGAATATGGAAGGCCTATGACCCCATTAGTTATGCTAAAAACAGTAGGTCTTAATAGAGGTCTTACCCCTCATCATTCACAAAGACTCTTACATCTACTAATGGCCTGCTCTGTAACAACTAGAAGCCATTCTAGGCTATGTGGCAACTCTCAGTGGCTAGATGGCACCCTGCATTAAGGAAATCGACCCACCATCTCACTGTTCAACAGATAAAGAAGCCAAATGCATTGATTTCTAAAAAAACACACACAGGAAAAGAAAAACTGATTTGGTACATTTCAAAATAAGAGGCAAAGTCATGGACAAATTCATGAAGTATAAAATGATACATGACACATTTTGTGAGGGATGACAGAGCAGACACGGAACATAGTCAGTGTCAATCTGGCCCTTAAGTTACTCCAAGTTCATCTTTTTTTTAATGTTATTTTTTTAGGCTCTAGTGGGCTTTATTTTTGTGTTGTTTTTTGAAAGTAGGCATACAGGAAAGAGGGAGAGAGAGGGGAAGACAAAGGTCGACTGGCCGATATTTGAACCAGTGACGGCCGCATCGAGGGCTGAGGCCTACACACATGGTCGCGCACTTATCCACTGCACCAGCGTCACGCCAGTGTTCTAAGTTCATCTCTGATTAGCTAATCAGTCCTTCATGATTTCCCTGCCCAAAACTCATGCTGGGTTAGAGTGAACCTTAAAGAAAAACAATAAGAAAGATTTTTACAAACACGGCACGAGAGGACTGGTGAATATTTTTAGATCTGGTTGTGATAAATGTTTTGTGTGCAATGTATGCTACAAAAAATTTTATATTTTCTGAATTTTCCATAGGGACTTGTTTTGCTTTCCTCAATTCATATCAAAAGGAATCCATGGTATGTAATGAGCTGTTATTTGCAAGTTATCTACGGGAGTTTATTCTCATTACATTAAAAATCTCTACATGATCTAGCAACCAAAACCAACCAGTCATCCAATGACCTGCGCCAGATCTAACACCCTCCCTGCCTAAGGGAGACCCCTGGCCAATTTGAACAGTCGTTTAAGCCTAGACTTTCCCATCAGCCAAGCTCAAACATGTTTAACTAGTACCACAAGTGGATTAACAGCTCAATGTCTAATCAAGTATGGTCTTTTGTCCTGCTCTACAAGTGTAGTTCTATTGCAGTAAACTGCTGAATCCAGGAAGATTCCAGGTTTTTGTTGTTTCTTTTACTTTCCTCTTTTGAATAAAGTTAAGTATCAAAACTTAAAATTATGACTTAAAACCTCATTTGTTAGCCTTTAAAATGACAGGTAAGCTCTTATTAAACAACAAGCCTAAAGGAATTTAATAAATATTTTCAATGCTCTTTTTTTTGCCAGAAAATGTCCCTTTTTTGTAAGTAGTTTGTAAAGTAATACTGCAGTAATCCTTTTTATATTTGTCTGTCAATCCTGCTTTTGTTCTGCTAATCATTTAGTTATGAATCTAATAGATGAACTTGTTAAGATTTATTTTTCTGTTTAAAAATATAACTTATTTGCCATATTTCTAATTGTTAACCATTAATATTGTGGAAACAAATAAAGCATTTTCATATTAACATAAGTCAACAGATTTAAAATAGAAATTAGAAAAAAATGCAGCTCCCTGCAAAGTAAGGTTACTTTAAGCTTTTAAATTAATGCTACAAACACTTGTTAAATCACAATCCTAACAGCTCACTCTACAAGTGAAGGATCTCCATCTAAGGAGCCTGAGGCCTATCCCACGATTCTTCACACATACCCATGGGCCCTTTCACTGGCCTTCACCCAGGCTGATTAATGGATCGATGTGGGAATTGATTAGTGAAGAGGAGGTGGGAACAGTAGCATAGGTCAAACGTCAATAATGTTACGGCGACAAAAGGTGGAAGACATAAAATTTACCAGTGATAGCCTGCAGCCAGACCTCTACCCTTCAAAGCCCTGGTAGCGACAACATAAAGGCCCCGGTGCATTCCCCAGCCAACCCTGCCCTCCCTCCTCCCTCCTTCTTTTCTCTTGGTAATGCTGTGTGTTAAAGTGGCAGGAACCATTCAGGGAGCTGCTTGTCAGCTCACCTTCATAAAACAAGCCGTAAAGCAGCAAATAACAGGGTTATATGGCTTCATTACGTAGGCTACGCAGGATCGCAGCCCTGGGCTAAGGGGTGAGGGGCTTGTGCCGGTAGTGGAGGGGCAGGGATGTTGGCAGAACCGGATCTTTCTCGTAGAAATTTGTTGTTCATTAGCTACCACGTTTTGAATAAGGATATCAAGACACGACGACCATTCAACTCTGTGCTACAAAAATAAAATAGCAGA
This sequence comes from Jordanella pulchra, assembly GCA_034780135.1. Lineage (NCBI taxonomy): Eukaryota > Metazoa > Chordata > Actinopteri > Cyprinodontiformes > Cyprinodontidae > Jordanella > Jordanella pulchra. Next base: position 6,686 of record JAUZNJ010028913.1, on the reverse strand, counting down.
AAAGAAAAGGCAACATTATCAACTAAATAACTCTGATAGGTCGGTTCCAATCATTGCCAAAACATCCTACTATATAGATCATTTAGCCTCTTTCTATTCAGACATTGTCTGTAACTACTGCAGTAGCTTTGTTTCTGTTCTGTTCCTCTATGTTTAGCTGAGGATCTTTCATGAAGCCAATGAATAGGCTATTACTGCAATTAACTTGGTGTACTGTCTTTATTTCTCATCGAAAGTACTCCTTGTTTAGTGTCATCTTCTGTATTGAATAAAGATGTATATAAAATAACATTTAACCTTATCTAGATTCTATAAAATTAAATCTAATTGCTTAGGTCTTTCTTGACAAGTACCCTGGAATGACATTTGCTCTGAAGTGGTGTTAAATACATATATTTTAACCATTTAATTAGCTATTGTGAGTAAGATAAAGACTTTTATTCAAAGACTACTTCTATGCAAACGCATAGATAACATAATGTGAACATTGAGAATAAGCTAGATAGAGCATGCATAAGTAACAATAAACCTTTAGCCACATCAGGGTTAGACATGAGATAAATTTTCATGTATTTTATGCAAATCTTTGGCTTGTTTTACAACCTGACAGCAGGGGTTGTATCATAGTCAATGCTTCAGGTTGCATCTCTTAAACAAACATCTTTGCTTATTTTTTTTATTTTTTTTAGTCATCTGGGTCAACATGGGGATGCATTAGCCAATGTGCACTTAACAGTCTGCTGTGAATTTAGATTAGCAGACCATTCATTTCCTTTAGTTCAAAATTCAATTCTTTTTTTCATAATACTGGCTTCCTATGTTTGGTAGAAATATATCTTTTTTTTGTTTACATATCAAGTGTAATCAATAAAGTTTAAGCTTCAACAAAAACTAAATATAGCCTGCTGATATTAGCAAGTCCAATATATACAGCGCAGAGGGCTTGCTGAACATCTGGTGAGCAAATGTACACTATAGATTCACAAAGGTAAATCTCCCAGTGAGTGCTTAACCGTCATGTGCGCTGTCCCAGTCGTGTTAACTTGATAACATATCTCTTTATCAGCGCTGTGAGACAGCAACACAAGTACAATCACTGTGATCAGTGTTAGTTAATTGCCACCTCAATCAGCATTTGCACTCTCTAACCTGGAGGAGGAATGCACACTCCTTTTAAATGCTGACACTTGTTCTCTGAGGGGTGGGTTTCAGTGTCAGGATTACGGTGCACTGAAGAAAGGAGCCAGATGAGAGGTGGAAAGCCTGCTGCACAGCTCATGCCACCGATTCTGTGTCAGGAGGGAGACAGAAAGAGACAGGGAGCCGGAGAGAATTGATTGGTGTTTACTTTTGAGCACCCTCTCGAACAATGGCTAACCAAAGAAACCAGCATGCACTGGACCATCTCCTCCTGACAATCTCTCACGGCTCAACAAATCCCCCCCCCCCCAACAAGATACGGAGTGGTAATGTGTATGTCACATGATCGTGCGCACTGCTCATATGGCCTAATAAAGCTTGCTTGGGCATAAAACACCAAAACAAAAAAAAAACACCCATACGGTTGGCAAGGCCTCAGTGTTAAAACAGTAACACATACGAACAAACACAAAATAATCATTACACACTTCAGGCCAGACGGACTCAAATGTGTTGCCATCAAACCATATGGGTGCACATATCCTGGGCTAATCTAACAAACACTGCAACGCAGACACAGTCACGCCTGCCCGCAGACACACATATCCGGACCGCTGAACAACAATGCCATCTTGAGCCCCCTGGATCACCAGGGCCATCTGACACTGTGGAGCCTGAATGCATTAAGACTGGCATGGTGGTGGCACTTTCCATCTCAGTTAGTGGTTACATAACGTCCTTGGTATGAATACATTAATGGTATTAGTTCTGCAGGTGAGAACACTTTTACATGGCTCAGATAAGGGCTGCCTGAAACTGCCATAGTGGAAAGGGTTACTGTAAGACAAGTGCATTCTGCATCCTAAAAGGTATAATGAGCACATGATTTGATTTCCATCAAGCAATGATAACTGCCAGATAGAAATGTATTTATCAATCGGCTTCTGCAAATTTTTCCTCAATCAGCACCGATCAGCAGGTCAAATGCTGCAAAACCAAATTTAGTTGGATTTCAATATATTTATAGAACTTGAATATTTTTGTTATTATTATTTCATCTTTTGTCTGATTTCTATCAAAAAATTAGCTTAATATATTATTTTCTATGTAAATTTTCTATTACGTGGTATAGATGTTCAAAAATGGAATAGGTCCAAATCAATAAGCCATCGATCATTTAAACTAGGAAACTCGTATCAGCCTCACAAACTCTTACCATTCCCTCCTCACTGGTAGCTTCTGCAGATGTCAACAAATTTGTCAATAGGTTAAATTGTATAAAATTTACCAACTTTGTTAAAAATGGCAGAATTAATAAAACAATGACTTAATGTATACAATTATTTAGGCGATTATTTGGCTTTTTAATGACTATTGGCACAACTCTTACAGAAGTGTAAACTTAGATAATATAAATTCAATATTTGGCCTACATTGTGAAATGCACCATGTCTGGCCCTGTGCTCCAGGTATTTCACACACTCAGGCCCAACTCTAACACTCCCAAATTCTTGTGTCTTGAAAAAAAAAAACATTATGTCAGGATGATAAACTAAAAAGATCCACATAAAGGACCAACATATTTAAAATTGTTGGTAGAAGGAGGTGCTGATGTGAAAAGATTACTCCGTATATTTTAACAGCAAAAATAGTACAAAAACAAAGTGAGTACATCTGTGACATTTGTTCCTTTTTCTATCTTGGCATACGAGTTGTAGCACGGGCTTAGGGTGGTTGGATCATATTCCATTTAATTAATAAAGCAAACCAAAACAGTCTCACTCAAGCCCAAATCTACCTCATGCTTCCCTGTAAGTTACCTCTGCCCCCAAGTGGTTGAACAAGATAACTACGTGCTTTAAAAATGAAATTGATTCAGGTTTGAAAGTTAAGTTACTGTATTAGCAAAGGTAGAAAACTATTTAATCTGCTTCGAAAAGCACACTCATAAGTTTAAGCATCTCATCATAAGTTCAAGCAAATCAAAAGAAGGCATTACAAATTAAGGAGACTTATGTTGCTACTACCTGGTCTATGATTTTTTTTTTATTTACTCAAATCAAGTTATTTAAATCTCAAGTGTAAAAGTAAACATATATGCTTTAAAATAATAGTTTACCCTGTTTTATTAAATGCCTTCAAAAGAAAATAGTCATCAAACGGTTAATAGAAAGATGTGAATAAATCACCATTCCTGTGTGTCAGTACTGAATAGGCAGGCACTTTAGAGAGGAATTCGAGGTAATAAAGCTGATGCTCCCTATAGTGTTATAATGACAGATGCTTCATTCTTTCAACCAACAGGGATGCCTTTTGCCCTCAACTTTTGCCCAGCCCCAAGCCTTTAATTAAGACTGGCTTAGAGCAGACTGATCCTGACACACCAGGAAGTTTCTTAAAAATCTGACTGCCAAAACCATGGAAGTATTATATAGGCCAGTACCCCCCATAGAAGCTTTCGGTCACTCTGCAAAGTCCATATAAAGGGGACTGTAAGCTGAAAGGCCCTCCAGTCAGTCTATGGGCCCCCAGTGTTATTAGGTTTGGCTTTAGCATTTTGTATTAACCCTGATTTGCAATTTCTGCATAATTCCTAATCTTTATGGAATTTCAGATTTCTGGAGACTGTTGCAGGTTGATGGTTCCTCCACATGCTGGATTGTAAATGTCAATAAACATTTTTTTTTACATCAGTTTAATTCTTACACATCAGTTTGTCCAGATCAGAGTACCTCGTCATGAAATGAGCAACGTATTTCCTACAGAAAAAGCAGTAATTCATAGAGGAAGCTGCAGTAACAGTGTGAGATTGTCAGACTGCCTGAGTTCAGTGGGTGTTACGTGCCACATGGAGAGAATTCCTGTTCCATCTTTCTGCATAACACAGCCATGAAAGAAAAGGAGCTCAGCAAACACTTGCAGCATTTCATGGGTTTTTAAAATCACTTCAAATCTGAATTGTTTGACAAGATCAGTTTTACAAATAAAATGCATACCAGAAAACAAATCATTTGAAGACTTTTAAAAGGTTGGCAAAAAGCTGATGAAAGTTCATTTCACACTCTGAAATCTGACAGGAGTTGATCGTCTACAGACGATTTTAGCTTTAGCCCAAAGAAACAGTTTTATAAAGTGTCTTCTATGTATAACTGTTAGAAATTTCATAGATACACGCAATTTTGTCTTTAATACTTATACTTGACAAGCTACAGAAATAACTCTAAAGACTTTCACCCTGTGATTTCCACTGTTTGCAAATTTCAACTTGCTTGTCTTAAACACTATAAGAGCATCAAATCCAAATGGTTTACAAGTGAAGAATAAGCTTTTGTCTAGAAAGTTTTTTCCTTTAAAAAATTACTATACAATACTCAATACATCATTCCTGCGCATTTTTTATTTAGATGTGAGTTTTAGGGCACTCTGAATGCAACATGAACAGAACAAGTGTGGAGGCTGAGGAAAAATAAAGAAATAAATGTGCATGAGGCTCATAAACTCAACATTGTTCATACTTTGACTTTTTCAGCATTGCACGTGCCCCTACTGTTCTAAAAACAGCAGCATTCTTTTTCTTAGTACTTTAGTATGAATTGAAATTAAACTTTTAAGCAGCAGGAAACCAATCACACCTTCCTCTTTCTCACAGACAGTTGTAGCTGTATTTATAGCTTAATGCGATAATTTAAGCTGATAAAAAAAAAAAAAAAAACATACGTCAGTCTCATAGTGAAGCTAAAGTGTAATTTACTAATATTACTAATAGGTGTTGAGTGTGACTAGATGAAACCCTCAGAAACAAAAACACAACCCCAACTGCAATGTGGAAAGTGACGGGGGAAAAACGAGACCCTGCTCTGCCCTGTTGCTCCACTAAGGGTGTGGTGCGGGTGGGTTCCTTCCCTAACTGGGAGGATCATGGAAACTCAGCTCAGAGTCCCTTTTTTATATTTTGTTTTGTACAAACTCATTTTAGAAGCATATAAGAATAATGGTTTTGAAGCACTCTGTAACAAATGCAAACAAAAAACTAAGGACAAATTTCTGTCTTTCCTTAATTAAAACAGGCAATATTATAGTATCATAGCTAAAGCACTTCTGGTTAGATGTAATTCGCATTTCATAGCCTTGTTCTTGGAATGTGCAACTGCAATAAAGTTTAATCCAATCAAAATACTAATTATTAGCATGGGTCCTTTTCACACAGAATATCAACAATGTGAATTTGTTCCTGAGGATTTGGCTGTTTGTCATTTCATTCATTTAAAGAATTGGATCTTCTGCACTTCCATCTGAAGTTAACTCATCTTTTTAGAGTTGAGGTGCCTTAATTCTCATGTCCATTTGTCCTTTCATGCTTATGACTGAGTCTCTACAGATCTGCTTTGACAACTGATGAGCACAAATCATATTGATGCATCTACTTATCCTGTGATGGTTGGGAATGCACTCATGTGACTCAAGTACATGCCAACTACTATATATATATAGGCCACTAACAGTTGTTTAGGCTTAACCATGTGTGTAAGATTTTAATATTCTTTAAAATCAACAGGCTGAAAATGTGGATAAAAGAAAAACAAAAACAATGGGACTAGACATCTGTTGTCCAGAGGCCTAGATAGATAGAAAGACAGACAGACAGACAGACAGACAGACAGACAGACAGACAGACAAACAGACAGACAGACGTCAGACAGACAGGCAGGCAGACAGACAGACAGGCAGGCAGGCAGGCAGGCAGGCAGGCAGGCAGGCAGGCAGGCAGGCAGGCAGGCAGGCAGGCAGACAGACAGACAGACAGACAGACAGACAGACAGGCAGGCAGGCAGGCAGGCAGGCAGGCAGGCAGGCAGGCAGGCAGGCAGAGAGACGGACAGATTTGGACTCATGACACTAGCATAGATGTGCTGCAGCACTGAACCTATTCCGTTCAATCCCAGTATGGTTTTAAGTTTGAGTTTTGTTTTTTTAATTTTTTGTTTTGAGTTCTGCATGTCTTGGTTTTCCCTGTTTTTTTTTTTTTTTTTTAGCTAGGTTGATTGGTCGTTTACTGGGGTGGCACAGTAAGGCCTATGCAACCATGTGGCTCATGGGCATCAACAGACACCACTGGGAGACATTCAGAGTCTCCCAGTGGTGTCTGAAAGATGTGAGACATTAAATTGGAGTTTTCTTTCTTTGACTGGTCACAGTAGTGCAACCTTATATTTATTTTTTTGTTGCTGTTGTTGTTCGCCTATTGAGAAATTAGGTTGCATACGTTTGGATAGATTTGAACTTAAGTGTTAGAATGTAACCAAGGTTATTAAAAACATTAGTCAAGTACCCAGCAAAACATCAAAGTATACATTTTAAAACACAAAACCCTCAACAAATACCAGATACACGTGATAATCATAGGGAGATAGTTGATGTGTGATTAGATATTTTGTTTAGAGCAGCATTTCAAACAGGTGGGTACTCAACCTTTGGATGGATGGATGGATGGATGGATGGATGGATGGATGGATGGATGGATGGATGGATGGATGGATGGATGGATG
>JAUZNJ010028912.1:0-15754 GCA_034780135.1 Jordanella pulchra | reverse complement strand
TCCAAACTCCAAGAGTACATCAAGAAGATGGCCCCAAAGGACGAACCGCTAAGTGAATACCTCAGACAACAGAAACCTAATGGCAGTGAAGGGGTAGAGGAGCAGACAACATGGAGGGACAAGCCCTTAAATGGTGCTTACCACTGTCAGATAAAGTGGCTGATATCAAGAATACATACCAGTGGCTGGAAAACAATGGACTTACAAGCATGGAAGCACTAATGATAGCAGCAAAAAAGCAGGGCCTAAACACCAGGGCCATAGAGGCCAGGATCTACCACAGCAGATCAGACCCTTCACCCAAGATGCAGGCTGTGCAAAGATGCCCCTGAGACTGTTTAGCACATAGTAACAGGGTGTAAGATGCAAGCAGGATCAGTGTACATAGAAAGGCACAACCAAGTGGCTGGGATAGTGTACAGGATCATCTGTACCCAGTATGGACTAGAAGTACCCAAGTCCCGATGGGACATACCACCGAGGGTGGTTGAGAACAACAGGGCTAAGATCCTGTGGGACTTCAGCTTCCAGACTGACAAACAGCTGCTGGCTAACCGACTGGACATAGTGGTGGTTGACAAACAGCAGAAGAGAGCAGTGGTGATAGATGTGGCAATACCAGCTGACAACAACATCAGAAAGAAGGAACATGAAAAACTATATATAGGTGGAGAAGTACCAAGGGTTAAAAGAACAGCTGGAACAGATGTGGAAGGTCAAAGTCCCTGTGGTAACAGGATCACTTCGAGCAGTGACCCCCAAACTCAGAGAGTGGCTCCAGCAGATCCCAGGAACATAAGGTGAAGCCTCAGTCCAGAAGAGCGCAGTCCTAGGAACAGCTAAGATACTATGCAGAACCCTCAAACTCCCAGGTCTCTGGTAGAAGACCCGAGCTTGAGGAGGATACAAATACCACCCTACAAGGGTGAGAGAGTGATTATTGTATCCTCTTCTAAGTCCCTGTAATTGTAATCTAAGTGTTTATGAGGTGATTGAGGGTTCTGTCATCTGCTCGTATTGGCTGTGGTCAGAAAGGAAACCCGCTTGCAACTTTCTGTTCCACCGACCCTCTGGGAGTTTCGTGGTTCTGTTCTTGCAGTAACCACACACCATGCATTAAGCTGTCCACAGATGATTATAGAACATTTTTATTATTATTATTTTGGATGTTTATAATGGGATGGAGTAGATAAAACATGGAGACACTGTGAATCACCTCATGAGAGTAGTATAAAAAAACTGTTTATATGCCTGATTAGTGCATATGATTGTTTAGACGTTAAACAGCTTTAATTTTAACAATATTACGTGAAATGTTGGAGATAAAAAACATCCTTAATTTTATTAAATGAACTCTATGTAAAGGAGAGAGAAAACTTTTTTTTATTATTTTCTTTCATTTAAAATCAATGATAAAATGGTTACCATACTTCATAGTTTATAAATGTTGATGTTTTATAAACACTGCTTAGAATCATTTTTAATTCTGTTGGTCACAAATTGTCCTTGTCCTTTGGAAAGAATAGTGTGTTCAAACTGATACAGCTTACTAAAGTAATTGCTGTCAACTAGATGAGGGAATCAAAACACTACGTAGACAAGAATAATTAATTTACAAGACAGTACACATTTCTATATTTAATGTTCTCTTAGGAAAAACAAATTATTTTGCAGTGTTTTAAGTATGGATTAAATACCTTTATTATTACTTTTTGTTATCCAGTTTGTAAATGTTCCCAAAAGGAAACTGCACTAAATACATATTAAGTTAATGATCGACTGTGTTATGCTTTGGGATAAGGACCAAAGAGGAGAAAGATTATCCTTTAAATGGGTTAAGAAAATAACTAAACAGAGATATTTTCTTGTTAGACGCTAATTTTTCTAGTCCTATTGGTTTTGGAGCCAAACCTGCAATAAACTCTACCAGCTTTATAGAATTTTGTATCTCTCATTTTACCTACTAATATAGTAAATTGTGAGGTTGAGCTGTCATTTCTTTTTCTCAGTGAAGCTCATTAAGCCACGACTCTTCAGGCCAAAAGGCCCCTGAGGAAACATCTTCCATTACTGCCCTAAGTACAGCTAAATCTACACACATACTCAAAAAAGGGTCCAAGATATTCCAGTGGAATGCAAGCACTAGTTTAATCCAAGTCAACTCCAGGAGACAGCCTTCATAGTACTCTGCAGAGCACAATACTAAGGAATACTCAAATGGCTTCCTAGTTAAAAGAAAACACTTGTCTGGAACAAGCAGCTGAAAAATAAGTTTAACATTATGCCACAAATACAAGAAAAGATGTCACTTTGTAAACCTCTTTGTGTATAGTTACTGCACTTCTCAGGGGAGCACTAATACACGTCAAGAGAGGAGAGACAGATTGCAACCCTTCTATGTGCGGGTTCATTGACCAGAAGTTACTCACTAAAATCATCCCAAAAGTTCAGCTGCCCAAAGGAAGAGGAGAACAAACCCAACACCTTAACTTGTACGGAGTCCTTTAAAATTCCACCCTAGCTGGCCCTCTGGAAAAACACAAATTATCCTGCTCACTGGACCAGCTCACAGCTGTGATTAATTCCAACCATTAGGCTTTATAACCACAATAACCCGATTAAAAGAACACAGTGGCATTATAAAACTATGTCATAATTCACAGTAGCGAGAAAATACATCTTTTAATAGTCCCTCAACTTGACCAACAAACTTTATCTCATCACTGCCAAGCAGCTTTGTTGTCTTAACTTCTGCTAGTGTTAGTGGAGAAAAAAAGCAGTATACAATTTGAGATCCTCTTGTTAGATCTCAAAAGGTATTTTAATGCAAGGTTATGCATTTCGTATTTTTCTTAACTAATTCCATGCAAATCCATAAGTTACCTTAATAGTTAATTCTATTTTCTATGCACTAATACATATATCAAGGATATCTGTTGTTATGACCATATATACATTAAATTGAATATATTTTTAAGCTAAACTTATATACCAAAAGTAGGCAGCAATAGGATGTTTATCTGTAACCAACTGTCAGAGACATTGTGAAGCGTTCTGTGGTTTCAACTGCAAAGCCTCAAAGAAGGTCACTTTTCCAACACAGGCCAGACAAAAGGTGAAATGAGACAACTGAAGCAATCTTAGGTCAATATGAAATAGAAATCTCTCAGCTATACTGTAATAAAGTTACTGAAGTGAAGTAGTGAAGCCATAAAGGGGAACTTTTACAGGAAAAGAGCTGTCGAGGAGATTGGTTCGCCCACTGGCAAACAATGCCTTCAAACAGCTAAGCTGGCACAGAGAGCACAGCACCAAGGAACTGAAAAGTCATGTTCGCTTTTATGAAGAGGTTTGGGTTAAAAATAAAATCTAAATTTCCTTTGAATTTGGGAAAAGCTTGCTTTAAAAATGTCTTCATTAATTTTTAAAGTGTGTTGATAGTATATTTAAGATATATAAAAATACTATTTAATGCTGTGATGCTTACTGTGAGATGACATTTACTGATGGCTTTATATGTTTTGTGAATACACAAAATATATTTTTGCATATTAGGAAAGGTAATGCATGTATTACACTGTGCACTTACATAAGTGCACTTTGCTGGTTGTGTTTTCGAAAAAAACTAAAGTATTATTTTTTAACAAGGCACTTGAAATTTGGAGTTCCTCACCTAATAGGTGAGCTATGTACTCCTAAACTTTGAACATTGGAAGTAATGGGACAAAGGCTGTAACTACAATTAGAAAAAATGGTCAGTTAAAGTTTTCTGAATTTGCTGGAAAATAATAATAACGTTAGCTTGGATAGGAAAAAGTAAATACCGATGACAGAAAAATCTATTCAAATAAATGAACAAAACTTACAGAAGTTGTACCCCTGACACGCACGCCTGATGGTAGATAGCTGTTTACTTCTCAGCCACTTCTACTGTATGTCAATTTGGCACAAGGATGCCAGACACAAACAAACAAGTCAAGCTCAGAAAGATCCAGTTTGACAGAGACAAAAACTACACCCTCTAAAGCTACTCTATTCTGCATATGAGAGAGACAAAGAGAAAGAAGACACAGCCGTTCATAAATTTCAAAAAAACTTTTAGACATGTTGTGCTAATTAAAGTAGCTTAAAAAGGGGCAGCAGAGGAAAAACTGCTCTATAGCCCATTAAAATATAAGTAAAATATTAAAAAAAGAGAGTGGAAGAAGATACATAGCTTCATAACACTTTTTAGTCTGGAAATTTTTTAGCAAGAAAAGATGATTTTAAATTAATGACATCTTCAAAAATGACCAGATGAAATTTTAAAGAGCTATGTGAAAGGCGATTACATTTTTAAAGGAAATGTGTTGGCTGTTGATACAGGGGGTCCAGATGGAGAGTTTAATTCAGCCAGGAGTCAATTGTTATTTTGTGACATACTTTTGTTCTTTTACAATTCTATTTATACTTTGGGTTGATTTTTTTAAGAACATCAACTCATAAGATTTACTATAAAATGGAAAAATGACAACTTGTCCAAGAGCATACAACAGCAGATAGAAGAAGGGTGAAGATATTATACCAAAGTTGCTTTTCTTTAAGCTTTGAGCTTTAAACCTTGCACCAAACCCTAATCCCATGTGCTCTCTTGATTTAAATGTCAGTAATGTAATTAGTTTGTACCTATTTTGAGAATACATGTTGTGAGGTCGCCTCAACCCCCAAGTGTTACCTGATAAAGAGTTACTAAAAGCTTGTTAAAGAAATCCAAGGACAAAATATTTTGAGCACATTTACGACTAAAATACAATGTGGTCACTTTTTCCACTTTTTATTCCATCTCAAACAGAAGATTAATGGCAGACACAATAACTGTTTTCATTTGTCATTTTGTATTTATGTGGCAAAATACTAAATATAATTGCCATGAGATAATGCTATAAAATGTGTCAAGTTAAGGACTAGGTATCCTTAAAATCGTCTTTTCCATGAATAAATTGGTGTAGAACAAAATCAAAAGTCACTACTAAAATAAGTGTATTGCCTTAGTATTGACACAGCTCCCAAACTGGTTTGGTGGACACAGAAAACTTTCAAAGTTGGAATCTGGAGAGAACTCTTGAACAAAAGTTGCATCAGTCATTGCGATAACTGATGCAATCATTAGTCACTTTACTATTCCACCATTGTTTTCTGCAATCCCTGTGAATAGATGGGGGTTCTCGGAAACAATTTCATACAAAATTATTTTGTTGCGGGAAAAAAGCTATTCAGACTCAGCATTTACAGTGCTCACTATAAAGACATCTGGACAAAAAAATTTGACAGGAAAATTAATGTGCAACACCATGGAGTCTCACAGAACTGAGACACAGTTAGCAAGAATCAAAGATTTAGACATTTTTTTACTTTGTTTATGATATCTACGTATTTCATGGCAAGATTGAAAAACACACAAAATAATTACTAAAACATTATTATCAGGGGCGCAAAGTACAGGACAAAAGTCTGATGCTGTATTTAGACAAAACACGGTGTCTGTGGTGATTTCCACGAGCCGCGCGGCCAGTTCACTGGTCTGCATTTCAATCAATGGTTAGTACTACATTAGAGCAGGGTTGTCACCATCTAGCAGATATTAGTGCTGCACTAATTTCCAGATAAAAAGTTATTACATAACATAACATATCATTCCTGTGCTGGCATTAAATATAACTGTGGGCATATTTACCATGTTTAGTGGCTGGATTGTTTAATATTTAGTAAAACCCCAGCTTGCCCTTCAGTTTGGCAACCCCATGGTATTTCCTGTCAAGGTCTCGCTGTCGGTATTTCGCAATAAAAGCACGGGTGAAACTTAACTTCATAGACTGCAGCTAAGTTGTTCTTTGCACAAATATTTAATAGGCTTGGGAGTACCATCAATTTTTGGAAAAGCCCCGGAAACACTGAGAAAACACTGGCATCCGGATTTTCTGGGTGGATAGATCTACCCCCTTGTAGATCTACCCATGCAGAAAGCACCTATACTGGGGAGTGGGTAGCGACAGACCGGGGTCTGTGCTGGAGGTAAGGGAAGATGACGAATTAAATTAAAACAGATTTTTATAAAGCAACCTAAAAACCTCTTGGGAACATTCATTACTTTTACCTTTTTTATCAATATTTTCCCTGTACTCCATTTTAGGTGAAAAAAGCTTTGCCCCAAACCACTACCTGATTGGTTGCTGTATCGCAATTTCAAAGAAATGTTCAGCTCTGTTCTACTAAGCCACTGCTTCACTCTCTCCATGTGGTGGTGTTGTTCGACAACACCTCAGTTCTATCTAGAAGCATCTGAGAGCAGAGCAGTGAACGCCCTCACCCCCTGTCGCTTCACTGCTCTTCCCACGCAGTTTGCATAGGAATGCTATGTAATTCCACCGCCCTCACCACGGATACTGCGCTAGGTCTGAATGCACCTTAAGAAATACGAAAGCCCAATAATAAACAGAAGATCCAAAACTTCTAAACACCTTTCAAATGTACTTGGACAGCTGTTTGCTGTCAACTCTACAGTTCTATGGTAGCTGCATCAAATATTGTAATCTTCACACACTGACGGAACATGCTGCCTAGAACTAAAATAGACGTTTGAAAGCTGTTCAGTCCCTACTTGAAAACAAGGCAATACCAGCAGTTTAATCAGACATGAGAAGTTAGACCCTTGAAACAACAAATATAGCAGTTTCCTATAGAGAAATTTGTCAGCCTGGAAGGCAATGCAAGATTTCTTAGTGAAAACTGTAGAGAGAGATTTGTTTCCAAGGGGCAGCGATATGGAGAGGTAATAACAAAATGTATCACTCTGGAAGATCAACCCATCTCTGTGATGCAGAGTATGGACATAATAAGATCTTGTATGAGATCCCAAAATTATGAAGCACTAGAATATGTTTTTTCATCACAGTGAGGTCTGTCTAGAGAAAAGCTGTGAATGTTACCTTATTTGCTGAAATGCGAGGACTAAATATACATTAAGGTAGGGCTTGGCAGCTGACGTAACAAGATAGTGATTGTTTTTCAAACCTGTTGGACATAAAGACAAATCTCACTACATTCTGGCTTTTACCTGCCCCACCTCTTTTACTGGTGTATTGTTTCATATTAACTGTATATGTGAACTACAATATTTTCATTGTAATCAGAATGACAAAAAAAAAAAAGATATCGCCTGGAGATTGGTTTCTCATGAGATCGGGTCAAAATTACACTCCCAATAAGCATTCCCTTTTAGAACTCCTTGTGGAGGGGATAGATTTACCGCTGCCTATTGGAGCTGCTGGAAGAATGTTGTGTCCACCTCTTTTAATTCCACCTGGTCGACGCAGCCAGAATGCAAAAGGTTTGGAGTTTCCTGCTGGAATCTGTATCTGACACATGTGTTAACGGCTTTACTATAGAGTTTGCTACTGTGCTTGATGTCACTGCTGAACTAACAGCATATCAGATAAATTCATCATTGATCAAAATACATGTACTGCAAACCCAGCAATTATATTGAAATGCTACTGCAGACAATACTGAGTTTCACTTTGGAGATCAATAAAGTATAACTGAATTGAATTGAATTGAAAAAGAAGTGACAGACAGACAAAGAGCCTTTCTACATCGATTGATGTAATTGTGCAAATATACCAAAAAAAAAAGATCAGCAATTAAGGTACTTTATACTTGGGTGCTTTGAGCACATGTCTCAGTTGGTTGATCAAAACGGTAAAAGCTCAGCATCCCAGCTGGAGATTAGTTTGTCATTTGGAGTAGTTCAAACCTCTTTATGCTACTCAAGTGTCTATTCTACGCAAAGATTTTATGTACTTTATGGTAGGTAAAATGCAAGCCTTAACTCTAGATTTTGGATTAAGACTCTGGATGGGCAAATATGTTATGTGATACAGTTTTTTATTTATTTATCAATGTCTATATTCATTTCTTTCAACCATTGTATATTTCCATCCTATTACAAAACTGTGTGGTTTGTTCTACTAAATAATTTTATCTAATTAAAGGAAAATAGGCTGTTTATTAGCCTTGTACGTGCATATATCTAAGATCCTGAATTATATTACCTCTGCTCTATTTGTCCTTTTTATTTAAGTCCCATTAAATGATTTCACATGTTGTACTGCTGTTGATAAAAGAGTAGATGGACCTTGATCTCGCTCAGTAGTTTTGTGTTTTGATTCTTCTTTATTACTCTTTCCTCTTACCGCTCTCAATGCATGTACACCTACAGTATTTTAGGTTTATCAGGTTTGGCCTTGAAACGGTCTCTACATTGCTGTTTATAAGCAAACCTTGAAGTTTTATTGCAATGGAAGCAGAGTAAATCATCAGTGTTTTATACCTTTAATGTGTTTGTATGTCCTCAGAAGCAGAAACACAGCGCTGTAATTTCACCTGAGTGACATACTATTGTGCATAGTGTTGTACTGTGATTTGAGGTCAATGAGATGGATGCAACACTGTTACAGTAATTAGGAAACCTCATTCAGTTTCAGTTACTTGAAATTTGCTATAAATGCTTTCTGAACAAAGACATCACATTATGATAAAGGAGGGTTCAAAAGCAAATTCTGGCCAACAAGACAAATAAGACAGAAGCAACTTAAACATTGAAGAAAGCAGAAATAATTATTTGTTTAAAAAATATATATATTTCAAAGCCTTGGTAATTCTCTGAGCTTTTATTTTTGTCAAAAAATATAAGGGAGGCGGTAGGCTACTCACATTTTATAGCATTATGGGATCAGTTTCACACTCTCTTTAGTTATTAGGATCCCATTGTTGTTTTAATATAATATGTTGTACTAAAAAAAATTCCTTATGCGATCTTACCTGCTTCCTATCAAGATTCAAACAAGATTTTTAAATTCCAGACTGGAAAATCATTGAAATGATTATTGGGCTCCATACAGAAATTTAAAATTTAAAAGGGAACCTTCTTGCTACAAGGCAATAATAGAACAGATCGTGCTGTTAGCTGTGTACCATATGCTGGACACCTGCATCTAGGTAGCTGAATCTGTACTCAGGATATTGATAATCCTGTCAGCGCTTTGTGAAGATGGAAATCATCTAGCTTCCTTACTACAATCTAACATGTCTGAATACCAGGAAGAGGAGAGAATGTATATCGAATTTTTATTGCAAAGGTTTTACACTGCAGTTCTTACTTCCAACCAAGAATATTTTAAAATACGGTTTCTAAAGAAATATTGCCAAAAATTTTAATTAAATAAATAAGTAAATATGAATGTAATAATAAAATATTTATTTAAAAAACTTATGTGAAATAAAATCAAATCAAATATTAGTTGTTGTTTAGCGGTTGATCTGAGGAAGATCCAAGTATAATCAAAACATTAAAAAAAGCTGCCCAGATCAATTGTGCAGGCCTCTCTCTATTCGTATATTGTTACAAATCTTAGGAGAAATTAAACAAATAAAACATCAAAAGAGGCACCGACACTAAGCTCAGTAACAGGTCTGAACTAACCTGTGGTTTTACTATTAGTTTGTGCTTCTTGTGACCACTACAGTTTTTGTTGCTGTTTTTTTGATAGTGCACACCTAGCATGTAGCACTATATTTAGTCTAGCTTAGTAGAAAATACTTATGAGTTAAGCTTATGTGTATAATTAACATAAATAATATAATTTTTGCACCCTTTTAACACATCTTGCAGTCTGCATTACTCAAATAAAAAATATTTTCCAGAATTTAACCCAAAATGTGTTTATTAAATTGTGTTCATAAATTATTAATTAAACTTTGTGTTTTGAAAAATGAAACCATAGGCATGATATAGCTGAAAGAACTTGGTTTTAAAATGATTTGTATCAAGAGCAGAATAAAAGCTGTAAATCACTGTAAGGCAGCCGTATAAGAGATGAGTGTCTTCAGAGAGTTCAGAGCTTCCAAACAAATGAGAGATGTGCAAAGAAAATTATTCCACAGCATTCCTTAATAGATTATGAAATGAAGGAAAGAAAAAGGGTCAATTTGTGTCACAAAGCAATTGTGAAAAATAAATGAGATAATTAACAGAAATCAAGAGGAGGACATTTCAAATATGTCGCCGTTTTCTTTGTTCATTGCTGATTTTTTGTAATATCCATCCATTTCTCAGGTAAGACACAAAGACTGGCACAAAAATAAAACACAAGCACGAGATTTGCTCCCTCTCATTGTGTGCAGTTCTTTATGTGGTTTAAAAACATGGCAGTTCTACAATGTGCTACATTTGCATGTTCAGAATTCAACCTATTAAAAGCTAATTAATTAGACACAATTCTATTAAGAAACAAATCCCAGTCATCAATATACACAACCAAGGGTCACCCATTGCTTAAATGCAAATTGGTTCCTTGCACCACGTGGACTAAAGAATAGCACAATAGCACTATTGGAAGTCACAATAAACAGTTTGGCACGCATATATTTGTCGGAGCATGAACTCATCAGTGCTGATTGATTTTACTTCCCTGGATAGAAAGCTGAGCCGTTGGTTCGAAATACAGATCTCTATCAACTGGCCGCTTCTGGGTCACTCTTCTGGGATCTTAATTCCCTCTACTGATTGTTCTGTTATGGTAAACACTTGCAAATATTTCCAGAAAAGCTTCCAAATGTGTAAGTAAGAAAAAAAGAGCTGTAATCTTGAATCCTGGCGTATTTGTCAAGTTTTTAGATAACCATAACTTGAATTTTCGTTTGAATTGTGTTTTGTGACAATTGTTTAAATATTAGCAACAATTCAGTTGCTGTTTCAAAATTTCCAAAACCAATTTCCCGAAGCTCTCATCTGCTAATGCTTTAGATAATCTTAAATTTTCTTTAAGAACCCACTATTTTTTTCAGCATTTAAAAATAAATAATGAAACTACCATGGAGACAACCTCTTAATAAGAAAATAAAGCTGTTCTTTAAATACGTTCAGATTTACAGAACTGCATTGCCTGCATCAATCAAAATCTACAGTTATAATAAAATTCCCGAGATCATGGGACAATAGTAACTCTAAAAGCAAAACAGGTAAAAGAAAAGGGATTGGAACAAATATCTTCTGCTTCAAAGGCATAATTTAGCATAAAAATGTCCTTTGAACATGCAAAAAATGTAAACATTATCACAGTAATAAAGTTTCTCCCGCATCCATGCCAAAAAAAAAACCCAAAAAAAACTTAATGTCTAAGAGAAAAAAAAGCCATGTACTATCTTGTTTTGGAATGTAAAAAAACATGAATTCAATAACTTTAACAATAAGGGAGCATTTTATCACATCCCTGTCATGAATAATTAGTCATTTTTGGTACTTGACCTAGAGATGTCACACAGTGGGTATGAGAGGGCAGTCATCGTTATGCTTTTGTTAAGTTACACATAATTATTTAAAAATAAAATACACTTCCTAAAGGTAAGATATCCAGCAAGTTTTAGCATCTTGTATTAATGTTTAGCATCAGAAAAGATCTGATACAGATTATCACTATTAGTGTTGTATTCAAGAACTGCAGGTTAATTCAGAAACAAAAGTCCCGAGGGCCAATTAAGCATAAAATCATCTAATTGCAGACACTAGTCATTTTGTTCCTGAATGCACTGTCTACCTTGATCTAAGATTTAGTATTACTGTAGGTCATTATAACCAAACAAAGAAAGAGGTGGGCTTTCATATTGAGGACATTTTCAAGGTTTTAAATGTGAAATTTGTAATTTAATAACTTATTTTCTAAATGTTTAATATTTATTTTTCTAAAAGCAATAAACAGCAAGAATTAATATAAATATTTATGAAAGTCACCATTGTAAAAATGTAACTTCAAAAGTAGAAGTGTAACATTAAATGCTAAAGTATGTAGGCTTGATGGACTGGGGTTCAGACAAGAGGTCAATGCACAAATGAGACCATTTAGAAACAAGATTTCTGGACATTTCTTGTGTGTTCCAAAGATTTTGTAATGATTTACACGCTAATGCTAGAAATTTAGTGTTAAGAATATATCATCTTATATAAAAATCTGTTTCAGGGAAAGACGCACTGATCCAGATGCACTGATTTTTTTTTTTTTTTTACTGTTGAACGAATGGATCACTTCACCATGTGAATGAAGGCATTAAGCTTGACCTAAACTTTGCTAAAAAGGTAACAAATATACAAACAGTTATAGATCCTCATAGCTGCTGTGTGTTGATGATGTATGCAGCTCTGCAAACATAGAATGAAGGGACTAGATCGCTGTGACTGTACTTTTGTGTATGATAAATTATAAAAAGAGAAATGACTGGACTGAAATGCTGGATCGGCGTCATTGACCCAATATCTCATCCAGCTAATTAGTCAATACTGGAGCCAATATTGTATCGACTCTGTGCATCTGTAGTCTCTGGAATTGCTATACAGTTGAAGTTGATGTCCTCTGGTAAAAAAAAGTGTGAGCTATGAGACTCGGATATGAAGGCGAGTGAGTGCATTAAGCTAGGCATTCTGGTGTACCTATGTTTGATAATCTTATTGTAGGAAGGTAGTTGTTTTTGTTGACAGAGTTTGCTAATTATGACATCATCAAACTGGCATAAAACACTTAAGTATAATGAAATATATTATAATTAAAATATAATGAAGTCTCATTGTAGACCCCCTTGCTACAGAGTAGCAAGTAGTTACTATTGACGCAAATAGAATGACATGCTTTGGGGCTTCCAATTGCAGCTCATGTTTTATTCATGCGTACTGAGATATGCTACCTTGTAAGCATGATTAATTGTGAATTCACAAACACCAGTTTTAGCTGGAATACACTCATTCTTTTAAAAAAAACTAGCAAAAGGATGTGATTTGTGCCTTTTGGATGGGAAGATGTTTGCTTTTTCCTACCAACCGGATTTGGTTAAGGTTTTATTTATCAGTTAACTCTGCTACTTATAATTTACTTATAATTGACATATTACTTATAATAATATGCCACAGCCACTGCTGCTATGACTGATTAGCTAAAAGCTCGATATGGGAGGCAGGTGCCATTTGGTTTACCTTGATTTACCAAACCAGCTCCAAGACTTTCTACAGGAGGCTTTCCAGATGTTTACTGTGTAGAACTAAAATTGAAGTACACATATCTATCTGGCTTATGCCAGGTAAGATATGATGTGCTGTAGTTCAAAACCTAAAAATATTAGCCTTATCAAACCTGAAATTCTTAGTCTTAACTATTACATGAGGCCTTTTCAATTTTGTCTAAGCTGAATGTGATCTTTCAAGCATTAAAACTGAGGCAGAATCAATAGGATAAATCACGATAAATGTATTCAATTAATAATAAAATAAAATTTCCTTTTGGGATCAAGAAAGTATTTTTGAATTGAACTGAACAATAAAATAATTGTCAGCTAGAGGAGCACAGATTCTTAAATCATTTGCTGAAAAAGAAAAACCCAGTAATTATGCTATAAACAAAAAAAAAGAAATTAGACTTAAGACTACAAAATCTTCTGTCTGTAAATAGTGTTATAATTTTACTTTCACCTGCTTCAGATTCTATAAATTATCTCCTGTGTAACACATTTATCTACTTTGTTTCAGCACAAATCTTAGATCTTTGAATCAGAAAAACATAAAAACAATATAAAATATATGAACTAGTTAAACTAAACTGAACTATGATTTAATAACATTTAAACCCAATATTATCAATAACAGTGTAGGCTTAGGTTTAGACCAGTGTTTTTTACTTGATCAAGTTCTCTATTTTTTATGACTGGAAGAAATATTTTTCGATGAGCAGAGCAGTGGTACCAACTTAAATGTAGCAGAAATCTGCAAGAGCTGAATATTAGGATAATGGTTAGAAGACTTTCTAATCTTATTTACTTGGAGTTCATTACTAAAAATAAATTAATAAATCACAGACAGAACCACGCATCTAGCTAATCAGCGACTAGAAGGGTTTTGCTGTTAAAGTCTTTTTCCATTGATTTTTTAAAGGGTATTAATAATTTTTAATATACCAGTGTTAAAAAGCAATAAGGTGAATAAAATCAGATTACATTTAATTCCAATAAGGGGCAAAATCCTTTAAGCACAGTCATTAATTTACTCAACCAGACAGTCCAAAACAGAACAGATTTTGCGTTTCAAAAAATTCACGTATTATCTAATCCTATCAGCGACATGCGTCGTCAAACTAACGCTTCATGATGTCTCATTGCATGGCTTCAATATTTTCCTCACTGCAACCTTCTTGTGTCTGCCTTGCATTTGGCAGCTTTCCCTGTGATACACTGAATGCTTACAAATGAAAGTGGGCAAACGGCCTACTGGCAGAAATGTGGTAAAAAAAAAACGTTTACTCCTCTGTTTGTTTGTTAGGTTTTTGCCTTTGTTAAGAGTTAGGTGCTTGCCGTTAAATAAACTGTTAAATATATCTGCCTCTGGGTAGTGCAAGCTCCCTTGATGAATTGTGAACAGCCAAACAGCAAACAGAAAGGATACTAGTCCACTTTGTACAAGGCAATTCATGCAGCCTTGTTCATTTGGGTATGCATGAAGAAACAATACCCTACTGGGAACACTCTTAGTTTCAAACACTTGGGGTCAACTACACAGGCAGATTCCACATGTGTAGCCTGTGGACGCTGAGGTCTGGAATCTACCTCCCTCCTGGCTGGGTGACGTTGCATGTTCTATTTCCAGACTGAGGGTTGAAGTGAGGCTGCAGGGAGTGTAACACTGACCTACATGACCTGTGGCCTAGAAAAGCTGCCTGGAGCACAGCACACTAAAAACTCCTCACTCCTTCTTATGCAGTCTTTCAAAGGCAAGCAAAACCTTTTGCACACAGCATATGTCTTTTGATGCCAAATGATTTGCATCCTTTTTTTATTCATGTCTTTGACTTGTCACTGTACACCGTACCGTTGTTGAAGCCAGATGCCCACTCGCTGAGGTCTCAAGTGGGAGGACGGCAAAGAACGCCGAAGAGGAAAAACTGTTTTACTTTCAGGCCCAGTGTCTACAGGCCACATGTCTCCAGTCATCTGTCACTAGTTTACATACATACTATGACACTTCCCCTCTCACTGGGAACCCATTGTCACCACTCGCCCGCCAGCGAGAGCTTACTGGGTGCTAGATGGGTCTCCCCCAGGTACCTCTAGGGAGCCGCATTAGGCCTAACTGACAGACTGACAGGAGCATGCAGACACACATGCACACAGTCCATCCCCTTTTCCAAGCAACGCTTCCCTCCTCCTACAGCGCAACAGCTCACATTCTCCCAAGGCACAGCAGACTTTGCATAAACCAGTGACTTTGCTTTACATCAATTTCTTTCTTTTTTTTCCAGACACAAAAATTATTTTTCAACCCTCTAGCCTCTTCGTGCTACGTGGAAGTTTTGAAATGAATAATGGAAACAACAGAGCTGAAAACTCATGGGATCCATTTAAAGATGTGGAGAGGCAATGCAGTCAGGGTTTGGGCTGCACAAATATAACCCTCCAAGTAAATGACTCTACTATACTGCACTTTATACATCTGCTGGTTTAAACCATGTGCGGAGCTAATAGTGCCAACAATGATGTTTCACTGTACATTTTCCTCTGAATAAAGAGAACATTAGGAGAAAACAACAACCGGGACGAGTCAACAATTCAATTTCAATTCAATTCAATTCAGTTTATTTATATAGCGCCAAATCACAACACATGTCATCTCAAGGCACTTCACAAA